>CM059441.1:32005950-32018164 GCA_030390025.1 Squalus acanthias
AATCCTAACCCTAACCCTAATCCTAATTATAACCCTAAAACTAACCCAATCCTAGCCCTAATCCTAATCTTGACCTAATCCTAACCATAACCTTTAGTCTTCCCTTCCTCCTACAATTTACAAGCTTTTAAAATCAAATTTTGATGTCACGTCATCCCCAGTCCTTCATTTACCCCGCCTGCCCCCTTGTCCTGCCTTATGGACCTTGACCCTTCAGCTGGGTTCACGCAGTCGCCTCTCGGTGCCAGCCCGCAGCGTCCTCCAGTGGCAGGACGTGGGTTTGTGCCCACCTTTCCCAGCAAGATCCACCTGCCCTCAGAGAGGCTGGCACAAGTCGAGGTGTGGCAGACTGACTGGCTCTGAACCCCAACACACGTCAGCACTTTCAGGAAAGGAGGGGAGAAAGTTATTCTCTGTGAGTATTTGTAGATTTACGAGATGAACCAGTTAAGCAGCAGTTACTGTAACAGACCCTCTGGCAGCCGAGTCCCAGGCTGTAATTTCTGTTTGTTTATACAGCCCAGTCTTCCTGTGCTGTCACGTATTCTCCTGAATGAAGTCCTTGTTGCCGGGGCAAAGCCTGGAGGAAATAATCCCTCCGCGGGGAGACAGTTGCATCACAATTATCGGAGCATTGAATCCGCGTGACCTCTGACCTTTAACCCTGAGTAGGCCGACTCCCTGGCAGAAATCTGGAAATATTGCATTTGATTCTTTGAGGATTGAAGCAACTTGACAGGTTTAACACAAGCACCTGTTTTTATTATTAAAGGTGATCTATGGTCTGTGAAAGTCTAGCTGTCTGCACACCGTTCTCCCGAGCTTTGGGATGTAGAAGCAAGGACTGAGCTACAGGAGAGAAGCCATCACCGTCATGGTGACGCAGGGTTTGCCCAGTGAAACTTCCCTTTCCCACCATGGCCCCCGAGTGTGGCACTTTGACCTCCCACCCCAGCCATCCTGTGACCTCTGTGAGGTAGATTCCCAATGTTGTGCTCAATATTTCATGCTCTGGGCCCATGCCCATTAGAAGGGGAGTTGAGGCCGTTGCCAACTCACCTGATGTAAAAGAAAGAAAACAAAGACTTGCATTTCTCCAGCGCTATTCACAGCCACCGGACGTCCCAAAGCGTTTTATAGCCAATGAAGTACTTTTTGAAGTGTAGTCACTGTTGTAATGTAGGAAACGGGGCAGCCAATTTGCGCACAGCAAGCTCCCACAAACTGCAACGTGTTAATGACCAGATAATCTGTTTTAGTGATGTTGATTGAGGGATAAATATTGGCCAGGACACCGGGGAGAACTCTCCTGCTCTTCTTTGAAATAGTGCCCTGGGCTCTTTTACATCCACCTGAGAGGGCAGACAGGGCCCTCAGTTTAACGTCTCATCCAAAAGACGGCACCTCCGACAGTGCAGCGCTCCCTCAGTACTGCACCTCCGACAGTACAGCACTCCCTCAGTACTGCACCTCCGACAGTGCGGCGCTCCCTCAGTACTGCCCCTCCGACAGTGCGGCGCTCCCTCAGTACTGCACCTCCGACAGTACAGCACTCCCTCAGTACTGCCCCTCCGACAGTGCGGCGCTCCCTCAGTGCTGCCCTTCCGACAGTGCGGCGCTCCCTCAGTACTGCCCCTCTGACAGTGCAGTGCTCCCTCAGTACTGCCCCTCCGACAGTGCAGCGCTCCCTCAGTACTGCCCCTCCGACAGTGCAGCGCTCCCTCAGTACTGCCCCTCCGACAGTGCAGCGCTCCCTCAGTACTGCCCCTCCGACAGTGCAGCACTCCCTCAGTACTGCCCCTCCGACAGTACAGCGCTCCCTCAGTACTGCCCCTCCGACAGTACAGCGCTCCCTCAGTACTGCCCCTCTGACAGTACAGCACTCCCTCAGTACTGCCCCTCTGACAGTACGGCACTCCCTCAGTACTGCCCCTCCGACAGTGCAGCTCTATCTCAGTACTGCCCCTCCGACAGTACAGCACTCCATCAGTACTGCCCCTCCGACAATACAGCGCTCCCTCAGTACTGCCCCTCCGACAGTGCAGCGCTCCCTCAGTACTGCCCCTCCGACAGTGCAGCGCTCCCTCAGTACTGCCCCTCCGACAGTGCAGCGCTCCCTCAGGACCGCCCCTCCGACAGTGCGGCGCTCCCTCAGTACTGCCCCTCCGACAGTGCAGCGTTCCCTCAGTACCGCCCCTCCGACAGTGCGGCGCTCCCTCAGTACTGCCCCTCCGACAGTGCAGCGCTCCCTCAGTACTGCCCCTCCGACAGTGCAGCGCTCCCTCAGGACCGCCCCTCCGACAGTGCGGCGCTCCCTCAGTACTGCCCCTCCGACAGTGCAGCGTTCCCTCAGTACCGCCCCTCCGACAGTGCGGCGCTCCCTCAGTACTGCCCCTCTGACAGTGCAGCACTCCCTCAGCACTGCACTGGAGTGTCAGCCTGGATTTTGTGCGCAAGTCTCTGGAGTGGGGTTTGAACTGACGACCATTCTTGATTCAGAGGCGAGTGTGCTACCCAATGAGCCACAGCTGTAGGAGACTTACAGCCTGTCTTAAAGGGCCACCACATTTGCAAAAAAAAAAATGCAAAAAATGCTTGGCAGACAATGACCTGCTGAGTATCTCCAGCATTTTCTGTTTTTATTTCAGCCTTTCTAGTACCTCGTCTTCATCAATTCTTATCCCATCCAGTATCTCATCTACCTCCTCCTTTACTATGTCTATGGCAGATTCAATAATAACTTTCAAAAGGGAATTGAATAAATACTTGAATTTACAAGGCAATGGGGAAAGAGTGGGGGAGTGGGACTAATTGGAGAGCTCTACTCTATTGGAGACCCAGCACAGGCACGATGGGCCGAATGACCTCCTTCTGCGCTGTATCATTCTATTATTCTATGATTCTAAATCTGTAACTCTCTCCCCCAAAAAGCTGTTGAGACTGCGGATCAATTGAAAATTTCAAAACTGAGATTGATAGATTTTTGTTAGGCAAGAGTATTAAGTGTAGATGGAGTCAAGATACAGATCAACCATGATCTTATTGAATAGGCTCGAGGGGCCCAATGGCCTCCTCCTGTTCCTGTGTAACAGCCTCGAGGGACTGAGTGGCCTCCTGCTGTTCTTGTGTAACAGGCTCGAGGGGCTGAGTGGCCTACCCCTGTTCTTGTGTAACAGGCTCGAGGGGCTGAGTGGCCTACCCCTGTTCTTGTGTAACAGGCTCGAGGGGCTGAGTGGCCTACCCCTGTTCTTGTGTAACATGCTCGAGGGGCTGAAGGGCCTCCTCCTGTTCCTGTGTAACAGGCTCGAGGGGCTGAGTGGCCTCCTGCTGTTCTTGTGTAACAGGCTCGAGGGGCTGAGTGGCCTCCTCCTGTTCTTGTGTAACAGGCTCGAGGGGCTGAGTGGCCTACCCCTGTTCTTGTGTAACAGGCTCGAGGGGCTGAGTGGCCTACCCCTGTTCTTGTGTAACAGGCTCGAGGGACTGAAGGGCCTCCTCCTGTTCCTGTGTTCCTTCCTATGTTCCTATCATAACAAATGACCTATGCCCCTTCTCCCTCTTTAAACAAAAGAGGGCCGAACATGCTTCCATCAAATATATCCTTTTAATACCACACTCTGGGATAGGATGCCAGAAATAGATTATCGTCTGATAGACAATCCTTCTCTCAACTCTCGCCTCAACCACTCTCAGCCATAACCCTTCGCTTCTCTCTCTATTTAATCAAAACTACTCTGATCATTTCTCCTCTAAACTTTCCATTCTTGTTTCTCCTCAGCTCCAAATCCCCAATCCTGCACACCCTTCCCCCTCCCTACATCCTCACTGTGCTGAAATCATGGTCTCCTAATCTAACATTCTTTCCCAGGACTCTGCAGCTCCAGAGTTCCCTCAATCTGCCATTCCTGATACAATCTGCAGGCAGTAAAACCCAATAAACTCAATAACTGAAAAGCACGGGCATGTCTGAGCTGCTCAAAGAGAGTCAGCATGGATTTGCGATAGGCTGCTCATGTCTGACCAATTCAGTCGAGTTTTTTGAAGAGGTCACTAACATGGTGGATTGGGGAGTGTCGATGGATGTTGTCTGTACGAATCTCCAGGAGGCATTCGATAAGGTTCCACAAAAGAGATTATGAGCAAAAATAAAAACGTACAGAATTGGAGATAGCCTTGTAACATGGGTCAGTATTTGGTTGGGAGATAGGAGACAGAGAGTAGGGATAAAGGGAATGTTCTCTGATTGGCGGGATGTGACAAGTGGTGTTTCCCAGGGATCTGCTTTTCACCATATTTATCAATGACTTGGGTGAAGGAATAGAGTGTTGTATAGCTAAGTTTGCAAATTACACTAAGTTGGGAGGCACCGTAAGTTGTGTGGATGGGAGGAGGAAGTTACAAAGAGACAGACAGACTAAGTGAGTGGGCAAAACTGTGGCAGATGGAGTTCAATGTGCGGAAGTGTGAGGTCATCCACCTTGGATCTGAGAAAGACAAATCGTAATCTTTTCTAAATGGTGAGAGACGAGGAGCTGTGGAGGAGCAAAGGGATTTGGGTGTCCATGTACACAAATCACTAAAAGCTCGTGGGCAGGCACAAAAAGTAATGTTAAAGAGGCAGCGACTCCAAGGAAGTTGAATAGCTGCGCAGGCGCAGTTTCAGTGTTTCTTTGGTTGTTTGATTATAATAAAAACAATTCTGGGGAAGGGCAGCACCGAAGGGGTTCATTTTTCTTTTGACAGTTGTTTAAAAAAGTGGTTTGTGTTTCACTCCGTAAACATCTTTCACCTCTTGCTAGAGATTTAGTGCCTCGTAAACAGTGAAAGATTACATCAGAAGTTATGGGGGGGGGGGTAAAAAAATGTTTTTTGGTCATATATAAAAAAATGTTTTGGTTTGCCATGGCAACATGCGAGACCGAGCAAGTCAACATAACCTCTTGGTGTGGCGAAGTCAGGCCTCCGATGTTGTGATTAGCTCGCAGCCTCCAGGACCGATCATTTTGGAGCCGCTATAGGTTGTTTCCGATGCCAATCATTGGATCTTGACAGCTGATTAAGTAGTTCTGCCCAGCTTCTGGTTCGTTGGCAGCAGTCACTCTGTTTTAAAAAAAAGGTTAATGGGATGTTGGCCTTTATCTCGAGGGGGCTGGAATACAAAGGGGAGGAAGTGATGCTGACGTTCTACAGAGGCCATCTGGAGTCACTGCGTTCAGTCCTGGGCTCCGCACCTCAGGAAGGATATATTGGCCTTGGAGGGGGAGCAGCACAGATTCACCAGAATGATTTCGTTTAGAAAACAGAGTCAGGATAAATGGGTCATTTTCCGGTTGGCAATCATGCAGAGAAGGTTCACTAGGTTGATTCCTGGGATGAAGGGGTTGACGTATGACGAAAGGTTGAGCAGGTTGGGCCTATACTCATTGGAGTTTAGAAGAATGAGAGGGGATCTTATTGAAACATATAAGATTCTGAGGGGGCTTGACAGGGTAGATGCAGAGAAGATGTTTCCCTCGTGGGGGAATCTAAAACTAGGGGGTATAGTTTCAGAATAAGGGGTCGCCCATTTAAGACGGAGATGAGGAGGAATTTCTTCTCTCAGAGGGTCGTGAATCTTTGGAATTCTCTGCCCCAGAGAGCTGTGGAGGCGGAGTCATTGAATATATTTAAGGCGGAGATTGACAGACATTTGAACTACAAGGGAGTCAAGGGGTATGGGGAGAGAGCGGGAAAGTGGTGTTGAGGACAAGATTGGATCAGCCATGATCTTATTGAATGGCGGAGCTGGCTCGAGGGGCCGATTGGCCTACTCCTGCTCCTGTTTCTTATGTTCTTATGTTCTTATGATACTGAGGCTTAGAGTGTTAAATTATGAGGACAGGTTGCACAGACTGGGCTTGATTTCCCTAGAGTTTATAAGGTTGAGGAGTGATCTAAGCAAGATGTTTAAAATGATAAAGAGGTTCGATAGGATAGATATACAGAAACCAGAAACAGAAATCCAGAACACGAGGGCACAATATTAAAATTAGAGCCAGGCCATTTAGGAGTGAAATCAGGAAAATCTTCTTCACACAAAGGGCAATAGAAATCTGGAACTCTCTCCCGCAAAAGGCTGTGGATGCTGGGGGACAATTGAAACTTTCAAGACTGAGATTGATAGATTTTTGTTGGGTAAGGGTATCAAGAATATGGAGCCAAGGCGGGTAAATGGAGTTAAGATACAGATCAGCCATGATCTAACTGAATGGAGGAACAGGCTCAAGGGGCTGAAGCTGAATGGCTTCTTCCTGTTCCTAATGTTGCTGAACAAGCCAGAAGACCAAAGCTGACTGATTATTTGTCTTGTTGCGGAGGCAATGGCAGTACCTCAGTGTACTACATGTTGATACAGAAACAATCAGTGTCCTAGTTAATATTCTGCCAGTTCCAATTTATAATTAATTAATTGATTTTATTAAATCAGCTCTTGATCACATCTTTTGGAAAAGCCTCACAAAGTACTTCACAGACAGTGGTGTGCAGTCACATAACCACGGCAGCCATTTTGCACACAGCAAGATCCCACAGTAGTTAAATCACCTGTTAAATCTATTTTGTTTTCTGGTGTTGGTTGAGGGAGGACTATTGACCCAGGACACCGGGCAGACCTCCCTGCTCTTCTTCAAACAGTGCCGTGGGCTCTTCTACATCCACCAGAACAGGCAGACACAGCCTTGGTTTGACTGCAACCTTCGAACCTAAAGGTGAGAGTGTTACCCAGGCTTCGTGAGACAACAACAAAGCATGAATCTCAAATGCAGGTTACTGTAGATTTATATCTAGGATAACAGGCAGTCTGAGGATTCTTTTCCACACCTTCCTTCATTTATATCTTGACACATCGCAAACTCGGCCCTCCCCCTCCCACCCTGACTATTAACGCCCATCGTTCTTCCTCACGCTCCCCAGTGCTCCATTTTGTGCAGTTTAAATCCATTTGTCCCATTAGGACTTTCTTTCCCTGCACATCCTGATTACATACGATCCTTTCATGTCGTTTGTGTGGAACATTAGGAACAGGAGGAGGCCGTTCAGCCCCTCGGGCCTGCTCCGCCATTCAATTAGATCAAGACTGAGCTGCACCTCAACCACATTTGCAGTGTCCCACGGCGCGAACATTTGCCCTTCCTTGTAGTAATACAGGATGATAAGAGCAGGTTCCGTGTTCCCAGCGCAGACCCCGGCACCAAGAGTGAGAATCAGGAATCCAGGTCTGTGCACCTCACAATAACTCCATCCATCACACCGAAGGGACAGAACATTCTGTGGGGGCCGTGCTGACCGCTGTGTCCCAATTCCTGACACAAGCTCCAAGCGCATGGAGCTCGATGCCAGGAGCACCCGATTGTAAAATCTACCCCATAATCTCCCACTAAAGGAACACAGTCATTAGGAAATGGCAGATAGTAAACCCAGGCAGACAGACAGACAGACAGAAAGAAAGAAAGAAAGAAAGAGAGCGAGAGAAAAAAAGACTTGCATTTATATAGTGCCTTTCATGACCTCAGGACGTCCCAAAATGCTTTACAGCCAATGAAGTACTTTGTGAAGTCATAGGGGTAAAAATTAAGTCGTGCCCCATTTGGGGCGCAAATATCGTCTGGACGCAAATATTAGCGCCTGGCGCTAATTATCGGCACTGACTGGAAACTTCACTTTTACCGCCCCAGGAGGTGAGTGGAGCGCTAAATCAGGCGCTGCACATCTGTCTTAAGGCGCAAAGGCCAAGGAGTGAGGCGCTAACTCAGAGCGCTGGCGAAGCTCATGTAATGTCAGTCAGCAATGGAACACACACACAATGGCACGGGCCAGTTCTTAAAGGGGATGGTTAATCTTGCTTTCCATCCACATCCTGTTCATTGCAGCCTTGAATCTCGGCCTGGAGAGACTTGCACATCAAATGTGCTGGAAAGAACAATGGAGAGTACCAGACAAAGAGCTCAGAGTGCAGCTCCCACAGTCTCTGCTAAATCGATATAAGGAATGGCAAATCAAAATGAACCTGCAAAGTGCTGCTCAGTACCCAAAACTCCTTCACACAACGTTGAATCTCTCCAGAAGTCTCTCCCTCTCTCTCTCAGAATGCGTAGTTCAAAAATGACACCAACAATAAAAGACAGGAAGAGGCCCCCTTTAAATAGCCCCCCCCCCAGCCCCACAGCGATTGATAGCGTTCCAGTCTTCTGGTCGTTGGATGCGCCAGGCGGTAAGGCAGGGGGCGCCACTCAATTTCCGCTCCGGGGCGCCACAAGGGCGTTGCACCATGGAATGACGTCACAATCTGCGCGCGCAGGTGGTCGCAGCGGTAAGTTTTAGCGCCGCCGCACAATCTCTAGTTAAGTTCCCGAGCGGCGCAAACATCGCTGCACCCAGGCATTAGCGGCTTTGCGCCCCATTAGCGCCCTCTTAAGGCGCTAACGGGAGGCGCAACCAACTGAATTTTTACCCCATAGAGTCATAACGGCACAGAAGGAGGCCATTCGGCCCATCGAGTCCGTGCCGGCTCTCTGTAGAGCAATCCAGTCAGTCCCATTCCTCCGCTCTATCCCCGTAGCCCTGCAAGTTTATTTCCTTCAAGTGCCTATCCAGTCTCCCCTTGAAAACATTGAGTGTCTCCGCTTCCACCACTTCCATCGGCAGCGAGTTCCAGGTCCTCACCACTCGCTGCGTAAAAAAGTTTTTCCTCACATTCCCCCCTGTATCCCTTGCTCAAAACCTTAAATCTGTGTCCCCTAGTCCTTGTACCATCAACTAGTGGGAACAGCCTTTCACCGTCTAGCCCATCCAAACCCATCATAATCTTGTACACCTCTATCAAATCACCCCTCAACCTCCTTTGCTCTAATGAAAACAAATCCAGTTTCTCCAACCTGTCCTTGTAGCTAAGATCCCCCATCCCCGGAACCATTCTGGTAAATCTCCTCTGCACCCTCTCAAGTGCCTTCACATCCTTCCTAAAGTGTGGTGACCAGAACTGGACGCAATACTCCAGTTGTGGACTAACCAGAGCTTTATAAAGGTTCAGCATAACTTCTCTACTTTTGTACTCAATACCTCTATTTATGAAGCCTAAGATCCCATATGCTTTGTTAACCACTCTCTCAATATGTCCTGCCACCTTCAGGGACCTATGCACATTAACTCCCAAGTCCCTCTCTCCCTGCACTCTCTTTAAAACTGTGCCATTAAGTGTATATTGCCTCTCCCTGTTCCTTCTGCCAAAATGCATCACCTCACACTTCTCTGTATTAAATTCCATCTGCCACTTGTCTGCCCATTCTGCTAGCCTTTCTATGTCCTGTTGCAGTCGATTGGTATCATCATCACTGTTTGCCACACCCCCAAGTTTGGTGTCATCGGCAAAGTTAGAAATTCTACTCTGTATTCCAATATTCAGGTCATTTATATATATCAAAGAAAGCAGTGGCCCCAGAACTGACCCTTGGGGAACACCACTGTCTACCATCCTCCAGTCTGAAAAACAGCCATTTACCACAACTCGCTGTTTTCTGTCCTTAAGCCAATTCCTTATCCAAGCTGCCACTGACCCACCTATTCCATGAGCCTCAATTTTGTTAACCAGCCTTCTATGTGGTACTTTGTCAAACGCCTTCCAAAAATCCATGTAGACAACATCCATTGCATTCCCTTCATCGATCCTCTCTGTTACTTCATCAAAAAATTCAATTAGATTAGTCTACCCCATAATCTCCCAGTGTAATCACTGTTGTAATGTAGGAAACGCGGCAGCCAATTTGCGCACAGCAAGCTCCCACAAACAGCAATGTGATAATGACCAGATAATCTGTTTTTTAGTGATTTGGGTTGAGGGATAAATATTGGCCAGGACACCAGGGAGAACTCCCCCGCTCTTCTTCGAAATAGTGCCATGGGATCTTTTACGTCCACCTGAGAGGGCAGATGGGGCTTTGGTTTAATGTCCCATGCACAGATATGAGGGCTAATTTTCCAAATGTGCATTCTTGGAGAAGCGCCTGAATGCCTGAGAAAATTGGCCCTGTGAAGTATGAAACATTTGATAAAATATTAATGAGTACATTATGGAACATACATGCAATGAGAGAATTCGGAGACGGGTTAGTCATACCTTGTAAGACATGCTGGTGAGAAACTAAAATTGTGTACTTTGGAAAACGATTCCTGATTAGTAGCAAAGGCCAATCAAGTGTCAATACCTTCAATATTGGGGTAATGTAATTAAAGTGTCTCCTTTAGACGCAGAGTAAATTAAAACATCACCTTTAGAGTTAAAAGCAAACCTGCTCAAAGAACAGGAGTCATCAGAACTGCAATACTTATTAAGTGTCATGTTTTTAAGTCGTGAATTCCTTTGAAATCAAGCTCGCAAACAACATACTAATAACTCACGAACCCAATCCACCACCTTAAACATTCACTCCCTCCACCACCGGCGTACCGTGGCTGCAGTGAGTACCATCTACAAGATGCACTGCAGCAACTCGCCAAGACTTCTTTGGCAGCACTTCCCAAAGCCACGACCTCCACCACCTAGAAGGACAAGGGCAGCAAGCGCATGGGAACACCATCACCTCCAAGTTTCACCTCCAAGTCACACAACATCCTGACTTGGAAATATATCGGCCGTTCCTTCATCGTCGCTGGGTCAAAATCCTGGAACTGCCTACCTAACAGCACTGTGGGAGCACCTTCATTACATGGACTGCAGCGGTTCACCACCACCTTCTCAAGGGCAATTAGGGACGGGCAATAAATGCTGGCCTTGCCAGCGACTCCCACATCCCAGGAACATAGAAACATAGAATCTAGGAGCAGGAGTAGGCCATTCGGCCCGTCGAGCCTGCTCCACCATTCAATACGATCATGGCTGATCATCCAAATCCAGTACCCTGTCCCTGCTTTAATCCCCACAGTACACATATCCCACCCTACCCCCGTAACCCCACGTATTTAATTCCCCCTAACATATCCCATCCTATCCCCATAACCCCACATATTTAATCCCCCCCCTAACACTAAGGGTCAATTTATCATAGCCAAATCAACCTAACCCGCACATTTTTGGACTGTGGGAGGAAACCGGAGCACCCGGAGGAAACCCACGCAGACACGGGGAGAATGTGCAAACTCCACACAGACAGTCACCCGAGGTCAGATTCGAACCCGGGTCCCTGGCGCTGTGAGGCACCAGTGCTAACCACTATGCTAACATAAAGCTACTGGACGAATATGCTGTTGGTGAGTGGTGGGAGTTGTAAGTCATGATGTTTCGGTCTGTCGTGGCTGCATGGGGCAGACTCAATGGCCAAGTTGTCCTTTACCTTTCGTATGTTTGTACGTTCGGAATATTTACACACGTTATCCAGGCAAGAGGGAACAACATTCCCACCTATTGTAACTCCACCCCGTTTACCTGTGATCAGCCAAACACACTGGACCCCACACTAGCTCGCTCATAATACAGAAAATTCTGCTGCTTATATCAATGCAGCCATTAGCAATTTAAATCAGCTCCCCAGACAGAGCCCAGACCGCAGTTTATCTCTTCAACCACCATCGGAACCCTGATTAAACTCAAGCAAGCGACTGCCACACATTCCTAGCACTATACCTCAGTAATGATGCTGTCAAATTTAATAAGTGAAATCATGACTATAATTAACAAGAATGTTCCTAATTTTATTCAGACACTGACACGATTCCATTCTTCGCCAGAGTTGTGTTTACCCTCGCTCAGTAAAAATGGCTTCTATATTGTTTTTTAAAATGACCTCCCCTCCCAGAAATACTAGGAAATGTACTCGCAGGAACGTTCTTGTGGAGAGGAGAGATAGAGCAGAGGAGAGGGGAGAGGAGGGGAAAAGAGAGAGCAGGGGAGGAGAGGAGAGGAGAGGAGAGGGGAGGAGAGTGGAGGAGAGCAGAGAGGAGGGGAGGAGAGGAGAGGAGAGGGGAAGAGAGGAGAGGGGAGGAGAGGAGAGAGGAGGGGAGGAGAGGAGAGAAGAGGGGAGGAGAGGAGAGGGGAAGAGAGTGGAGGAGAGGAGAGAGGAGGGGAAGAGAGGAGAGGAGAGGGGAGGAGAGGGGAGGAGGGGAGGGGAGGAGAGGAGAGAGGAGAGGAGAGGAGAGGAGAGGGGACGAGAGGAGAGAAGAGGGGAGGAGAGGAGAGAAGAGAAGAGGG
>CM059441.1:32018364-32071026 GCA_030390025.1 Squalus acanthias
GCCAGGCAGTCTCTGACCTTCAATGCAGCAGCAATGATGACATTATCAGAGGCGACTTTCAGACTGAAACCACTAATTGCTTCATGGGTTCCCACATGCTGGAACTCAATTGCCCAATTAGGTGAAAATTGCATCAATCTCCCACATCCAATTGCAGTCGGGTGGATAACACGAAATGCGGATGACACGACCCCAACCCGCCCCAGTATCAAAATCCAGCGCTTTGTATCTGTCTTCACAGTAGAAGACACTAAAAGCATTCCAATAACAATGGAAAATCAAGGGGCAAAAGGGAGGTAGGAACTTAAAACAATCACTATCACTAGAGAGAAAGTACGAGGCAAACTAATGGGGCTAAAGGCTGACAAGTCCCCTGGACCCGATGGCCTGCATCCTAGGGTCTTAAAAGAAGTGGCTACAGAGATAGTGGATGCATTGGTTGTAATCTACCAAAATTCCCTGGAGTCTGGAGAGGTCCCAGCGGATTGGAAAACCGCAAATGTAATGCCCCTATTCAAGAAAGGAGGGAGACAAAAAGCAGGAAACTATAGACCAGTTAGCCTAACATCTGTCATTGGGAAAATGCTGAAGTCCATTGTTAAGAAAGTAATAGCAGGACATTTAGAAAATCATAATACAATCAAACAGAGTCAACATGGTTTTATGAAAGGGAAATCGTGTTTGACAAATTTATTAGAGTTCTTTGAGGATGTAACGAGCAGGGTGGATCAAGGGGAACCAGTAGATGTTGTGTATTTGGATTTCCAAAAGGCATTTGATAAGGTGCCACATAAAACTGCACAAGATAAGAGCTCACGGGGTTGGGGGTAATATATTAGCATAGATAGAGGATTGGCTAACTAACAGAAAACAGAGTCGGGATAAATGGGTCATTTTCAGGTTGGCAAACTGTAACTAGTTGGGTGCCGCAGGGATCAGTGCTGGGGCCTCAACTATTTACAATCTATATTAATGACTTGGATGAAGGGACTGAGTGAACTGTAGCCAAATTTGCTGATGATACAAAGATAGGTGGGAAAGCAAGTTGTGAGGAGGGCACAAAGGCCGCGAATTTAATCGCGTTGAGGGGGTGGGTTTGGAGGCGGGTCCGCTGTCAAAATCACAAAGATTGACGGATGGTAGGAAACCCGCTGTCAACCTGCCTCCACACGGGTCTCCCAGGTGTCGGGTCTGTCAGCGCAGAACAGACCTGACACCAAGCGGTGGGGGAGACAATTCAGCTACTAAAATGGCTTGTTAAGAGCCAATTTAAGAGGATTTTGAGGCTTACTTGTAATTTTACCTTCTCCCCCACTGGTTACCCGCTGTTCGGGGAACACGCCAGCTCAACCTGGCGTGTTGTGAGTCTGCTCTGATGTTTGTGAAAAGATAACAGCTGCAGAAGTGGTGTCAAGGATGCCATGTTGCAGATGGTGAGTTTCAGAGTGCAGAAAATGTTGGTTACTGCATTTTTAATACATACTGAGATTTCCTTAGCTTACAATTTTTTTAATCCAACTGTACGTCCAGTACCACCTCACTGGGAGAACCTCTCTCACCAGTGACAGATCGTTTCTGTCATCTCACCTGCAGCTGCCATCTATTGCAGCAACATCGGAGCCAATGAAACAATCAGACCTTGGTCCTCCGAATCCTTCCACAATCAGCGCCAACACCAACATCACCAGGCACCCCAACATCACCAACAACATCACCAACCTTCGCCGCCATCACCTGATGTTGCATCTATCAGCCCCTGACAATACTGCTGCCCGGGAGGCCAGCGATGGCATCACCATGGCCAGACTTTCTTCAGTTGACGCTGTAAACCCTGGCTGCCACATGATGCGCCAGGTTGACACCATCCCACACCAGCACTGTGAAGCATCCCTTTAATGTCCAAGCCATTCCATGCACACTCATCACTATAACGGGGGGGGGAGGGAAGTTATGACTGAACAATCACTGGAACTCAGTAAGACACTTCTCAAGGTGCGCTCAGATCTGTCCAATAAGGGGCAGTGTTGGAAAAATAGATTTCACTGTATGACAACACATTACCAGAAACTTCACATGGACATTGGCTAAACCTTTCAAGTGCCTACCCTTGTGTGTTGTTAGATGGTATGCTTGCAGTAGGATGAGGGTGAGTGTGAGGGGTGGCTAGTGAGATGGGGAAGTGATAAAGTAGGTAGAGAGCGTTGGGTGGAGGTGCAAGGTAAGTTGGTGTCCTGGGGAGGTCTCTTCCGACTTTGAAAGGGAAGAGAACCCCCCTGTGTGCTGTGACTCCCTCCATAATTCCACCTTTGTGCAGTGATTATCAGTGTTTACAGCACCTCAATGCTGTAGAACACTGACAGCACAACTGCCAAACTCCATGTGGACGTGGTCCCTTTAAGGAAACCGGCTGATGACGCGTCAACAAATGACGTCATCAAACCCGCTTCCTGCTAATTGGCTGGTAAATACGCAGGGTGGGCTTAACATGGCCAATCAAGGTAAAATCGCGTCTGCAGAGCGGATGCAGCTGGGGTCGGGACCGAAACCTGGAAACCAGCTGTCCCGTTTCCATCCCGCCTCCTCCATTAAATTCGCGGCCACAGAGTCTCCAAAGGGATATAGATAGGTTAAGTGAGTGGGCAAAAATTTGGCAGATGGAGTATAATGTGAGAAAATGTGAGGTTATCCACTTTGGAAGGAAGAATAGAAAAGCAAAATATTATTTAACTGGAGGGAGACTACAAAATGCTGCAGTACAGAGGGATCTGGGTGTCCTCGTACATGAAACCAAAAAGTTAGCATGCAGGTACAGCAAGTAATTAGGAAGGCAAATGGAATGCTGGCCTTTATTGCAAGGGGGATGGAGTATAAAAGTAGGGAAGTCTTGCTACAACTGTATAGGGCACTGGTGAAACCACACCTAGAGTACTGCGTACAGTTTTGGTCTCCTTATTTAAGGGGGGATATACTTGCATTGGAGGCAGTTCAGAGAAGGTTCACTAGGTTGATTCCTGGGATGAAGGGGTTGTCTTATGAGGAAAGTTTGAGCAGGTTGGGCCTATACTCATTGGAGTTTAGAAGAATGAGAGATGATCTTATTGAAACATATAAGATTCTGAGGGGGCTTGACAGGGTAGATGCTGAGAGGATGTTTCCCCTCGTGGGGGAATCTAGAACTAGGGGGCACAGTTTCTGAATAAGGGGTCGCCCATTTAAGATGGAAATGAGGAGGAATTTCTTCTCTCAGAGGGTCGTGAATCTTTGGAATTCTCTACCCCAGAGAGCTGTGGAATATATTCAAGGCTGAGATAGACAGATTTTTGAACTACATGGGAGTCAAGGGTTATGGGCAACAGGCAGAAAAGTGAAGTTGAGGCCAAGATCAGATCAGCAATGATCTCATTGAATGGCGGAGCAGGCTCGAGGGGCCGAATGGCCAACTCCTGTTCCTAATTCTTATGTTCTTATGTTCTAGTAGAGGGGAAGAGAGGGGAAACAACAAAACCACCGCACCAGTTCTGTGGATAATTGCACATACAATTGTGCACACACAGGTGTACACAGAATCTGGGCTCACAGATCAAGGGTAGCAACTAAGACTAGGTATCGAAGGGTGGCCATCACCCGGAGACCTGTACCCCAACAGGAAACAACACCCGGAGACCTGTACCCCAACTGGAAACAACACCCAGAGACCTGTACCCCAACAGGAAACAACACCCAGAGACCTGTACCCCAACAGAAAACAACACCCGGAGACCTGTACCCCAACAGGAAACAACACCCAGAGACCTGTACCCCAACAGGAAACAACACCCGGAGACCTGTACCCCAACAGGAAACAACACCCGGAGACCTGTACCCCAACAGGAAACAACACCCGGAGACCTGTATCCCAACAGGAAACAACACCCGGAGACCTGTACCCCAACAGGAGACTACACCCAGAGACCTGTACCCCAACAGGAGACAATGCCCGAGGCCTGTACCCCAACAGAAAACAACACCCGGAGACCTGTACCCCAATAGGAGAGAACACCTGGAGACCTGTACCACAACAGGAAACAACACCTGAAGACCTGTACCCCAACAGGAGACAACACCGGGAGACCTGTACCTCAACAGGAAACAACACCCGGAGACCTGTACCCCAACAGGAAACAACACCCGGAGTCCTGTACCCCAACAGGAAACAACACCCGGAGACCTGTACCCCAACAGGAAACAACACCTGAAGACCTGTACCCCAACAGGAGACAGCGCCCGGAGACCTGTACCCCAATGGGAGACAGCACCCGGAGACCTGTACCCCAACAGGAAACAAGACCCAGAGACCTGTACCCCAATGGGAGACAACACCTGAAGACCTGTACACCAACAGGAGACAACACCCGGAGACCTGTACCCCAACAGGAGACAACACCCGGAGACCTGTACCCCAACAGGAAACAAGACCCAGAGACCTGTACCCCAACAGGAAACAAAACCCAGAGACCTGTACCCCAACAGGAAACAACACCCAGAGACCTGTACCCCAATGGGAGACAACACCCGGAGACCTGTACCCCAACAGGAGACAACACCCGGAGACCTGTACCCCAACAGGAAACAACACCCGGAGACCTATACCCAAACACGAGACAATGCCCGGAGACCTGTACCCCAACAGGAGACAACGCCCGGAGACCTCTACCCCAACAGGAAACAACACCTGAAGACCTGTACCCGAACAGGAGACAATGCCCGGAGACCTGTACCCCAACAGTGAACAACACCCGGAGACCTGTACCCCAATAGCAGACAACACCTAGAGACCTGTACCCCAACAGGAAACAACACCCGGAGACCTGTATCCCAACAAGAAACTGCACCCGGAGACCTGTACCCCAACAGAAAACAACACCCGGAGACCTGTACCCCAATAGGAGACAGCACCTGGAGACCTGTACCCCAACAGGAGATTCCACTGGGAGACCTGTACCCCAACAGGAGACAGCACCCAGAGACCTGTACCCCAACAGGAGACAACACCTGGAAACCTGTACCCCAACAGGAGACAACGCCCGGAGACCTGTACCCCAACAGGAGACAACACCTGAAGACCTGTACCCCAACAGGAGATTCCACTGGGAGGACTGAACCCCAACAGGAGACTACACCTGGAAACCTGTACCCCAACAGGAGACAACGCCCGGAGACCTGTACCCCAACAGGAGACAACACCTGGAGACCTGTACCCCAACAGGAGATTCCACTGGGAGGACTGAACCCCAACAGGAGACTACACCTGGAGACCTGTACCCCAACAGGAGACAGCACCCAGAGACCTGTACCCCAACAGGAGACAACACCTGGAGACCTGTACCCCAACAGAAATCAACACCGGGAGACCTGTACCCCAACAGGAGGAGGGCGAAAAAAGCTACAACAATTTTTTTTTTCAATAGATCAGAGATTTCAGCAAACGTGGATGTTTCAAACGGCAATTACCAGCAGAATTACAGCTCTATATAAAAGTGCAGAACTAAATGAAGCAGAAAACTGCTCGACGCATCCTGATCCTTGCCAAGAGCCACCTCGATGAGCAAGCAGCTCTGTGACGAATTTGTTGGGTTTGAATGTAGGAAAGCCAAGCCGCTCTGGAGAAATTAGCAGAGATTTTAATTGAGGAGACATCTCCTGTTCATTAGCCTTGGCTCTCGCAATCTTCATTCAGAGGTGTCAAGCGACGTTTAACATCTCCGTTGATTGTGTTCCCCTGGGGAAGGCAGGGTGGAAAGGTAATCATTATTAAGGAGCTGCGTCTCTCCCTGTTACACTCAGACTTCCCCATCCCCCAACTCTTCTCTTTCGA
This sequence comes from Squalus acanthias, assembly GCA_030390025.1. Classification (NCBI taxonomy): domain Eukaryota; kingdom Metazoa; phylum Chordata; class Chondrichthyes; order Squaliformes; family Squalidae; genus Squalus; species Squalus acanthias. The sequence continues at coordinate 32,024,219 of CM059441.1, forward strand.
AGATTAACCTTTCGATTCCAAAAAAAAATAGGTTTATACGTGACTGAAAATGCTGCAAATCTAAGATGAAAACAAAATGTTGGAAACCAACAGCAGGTGAGTCAGAATCTGAATGCGGAAAGTCAGAGGATAACTTTCAACTGGACATCGCTTCATCCTGATAGTTGTGAACAAGGATTACACCCAAAGCATCAATCTACTTATTCCTCTTTCAGACACTGACTGGCGTATTTATTCCAGCATTTTCTTACCTTAGAACCATAGGGGTAAAAATTCAGTTGGTTGCGCCTCCCGTTAGCGCCTTAAATGGGCGCTAATGGGGCGTTAAGGCGCTAACGCCCGGGCGCAGCGCTGTTTGCGCTGCTCGAGAACTTAACTTGAGATTGTGCGGCGGCGCTAAAACTTACCGCTGCGACCACCTGCGCGCGCAGATTGTGACGTCATTCCGTGGTGCAACGCCCTTGGGGCGCCCCGGAGCGGAAATTGAGTGGCGCCCCCTGCCTTACCGCCTGGCGCTTCCAACGACCGGAAGACTGGAACGTTATCAATCGGTGTGGGGCTGGGGGGGGCGCTATTTAAAGGGGGCCTCTTCCTGTCTTTTTCTGTGGTCGACATTTATGCACCACTCGTTCTGAGAGAGAGAGAGAGATTCGGAGAGAGAGAGAGAGAGACTTCTACATTGACTCAACGCTTTGTGAGGTAGTTTGGCCTAGTTCATCCTAACTTTGCTGCTACTTTCGTTGCTGTACCTCATTACTTTTCTGCCAAAGAGAATATGGGGGCTGCAATGATTGGGGGCGTCGTCCTGCTCCAGCTCAATCGGAGGAGAGTGAGACGCAGACAGAGAGTGGCAATGATGGCCAGACGGAGGAGGGCCATCAGGCGCATGTACAGGAGAGCTTACCCTCCCAGGGTATATCGTGAACAGCTCTCCTACATCCACATGTCCGAGGAGCTGTGTTTGCGAAGGCTGCGATTCAGCAAGGAGGTGGTCACTGAGCTCTGCCACCTGCTGCAGCCAGATCTGCAGCCTCAGCTGAGGTCCAGGACGTCTCTGTCGGTGGCAGTGAAGGTCACAGTGGCTTTGAACTTCTACGCCACTGGCTCATTCCAAGCTGCTGTTGGGGACCTCGCCAATATCTCCCAGTTTGCGATGCATCGCTGCATCCGGCAGGTCACCAATGCCCTCTTCACAAGGAGACGAGACTTCATCTCCTTCCCTATGACCCCAGACAAGCAGCATGACCGTGCTATGGGCTTTGCGAGGGTAGCGGGCTTCCCCATGGTGCAGGGCGCCATTGACTGCACGCATGTGGCTTTGCGTGCTCCGCGAGAGAATGCAGAGGAGTTCCGGAACAGAAAGGGGTTCCATTCCTTGAATGTGCAGTTGGTCTGTGACCACAGACAGGTGATTCTCGCTGTCAATGCCCACTATCCGGGCAGCTGCCACGATGCTTTCATCCTGCGCCAGAGTACTGTGGCAGAAATTTTCGAGGCACCGCATCAGCCAGTTGGTTGGCTTCTGGGGGACAAGGGGTACGCATTGAGCACCTGGCTGATGACACCGCTCCGTGCGCCAAACACCCCTGCTGAGCTGCGGTACCAGGAAAGCCAACAAGCAACGAGGAACATTATTGAGCGCACAATCGGCGTGCTCAAACAACGATTCCGCTGTCTGGACCATTCCGGAGGAGCCCTGCAGTACTCGCCTGAGCAAGTTTCCAAATTCGTAGTGGTGTGCTGCATGTTGCACAACATGGCAATCCTCAGGACGCAGCCAATGCCACCAGGCCTTGCAGCACCACAAGAGGAGGAGGAGGAAGAGGAGGAACAGGCCGAGGACGATGATCAGCAGCAGCACCAAGGCAGGAGGGCGGCCCACAATGGTCAAACTGCAAGGGCCGTCCGTCAACGACTAATAGCAAGCCGCTTCTAGGGCCCCTGCCAGTGCTACAAACACGAATCAACCCAGCACGCAACCCCTAAGCTGGCCAAGGCACCAATAATTCCAACCACCAGCCATGTATATTTTGAATACAGAAACTTATTTATTGTACAAACTCTGTGTGTGTCAATTCCTCATGACAAACTCATAGAAATAAACACAAAAAAACAGTCAATAACATAACTGGTTCTCACAACCTGGAGATAATGTCCAAAACACTAAACAAAAGTTGGGCCATGAACCTCGGCCTTTAATAAAAAAATGACCAGCATTTTGGCACACCTCCTACTTTTTGCCCTTCGAGGGTGATCTCCTTCCCTTGCGCACTTCCCCCCTTCTAACCCTACTGCTCCTCCGTAATGGGACCTCAGTGGCTGCAGCAAGGCTGGTGGAAGGCTGCTGCTTGTCAGACCCTGACACTGCAGATGCCCCTGAAGGATGGCCTCGACCACTTCTGGGCCTGGAGGGCCCGGCTGCAGACTGCACCAACTCTGCATGGGCGGCAGCAGTCTGTCCTACAGGCGGTGGCAAGTGCAGTGGAGAAGTGACAGTGTTGGCAGCAGGAATGCTGTCATCGTGAGAGAGGACAGCAACTCCCTGCTCGCCCGACACACTGGCACTCCCACGGGGCAGCACTTCAGCATCCGGAGCAATTTGCCGGAGAACAGATTGCTGGCCTGCTGCGGCGCGGTGACAGCCCCGGGGACATGTGCACGAACCATCGAGGATGGCAGCAGTCAGTGCTCGCGTGGCCTCAATCTGAGTCTGCATGAGAGCAGTCTCAGATGGGTTCCTGGCAGCCAGTGACTGAATTGCAGCAGTAAGCTTTAGTGTGGCATCCGCCTGTGCTACAGCGAAGTGCTCCACACTCCTTGCCAGTGCCTCAATGCATTCGGGCACCCTTCCCACTGCACCCATGAGCTCAGTGTGCATGCCCACCGCCTGGCTGTTCATTTCTGCAATCAGCCGCTCCTCCTCTGCGTCCATTGCATTAGGAGTGTCTGGCATACTCTCCCTCTGGGGAGAAGGCTCCCGTTCTTCCCTCCCCCCCCCATGGCGTTGCTGCAGCCCGCTGGATCCTGGAACTTCACCATCATCAGCCCCTTCCCCCCTGCTCCCCTCCGGGGAAGGCGTGTTCCCAGTGTGGCCATGGGCTTCCTCGGGAGAGGGTGGCACTGATGCTCCGGCTTCCTCTTCCTCCTCAGCTGCAGCATCACTCCCAGTGGCAGCTTCAGGGACCATCTCCTCAGCTGGTGAATCACCATCTGAAAGCAGGGAGGTACAAGAGTGGCTTTAGCGTGAGGACAGGGTGGCAGTAAGGGAGGAATAAGTGCAGCGAGTTAGCAAGTTGGATTGAAAGTGTCAAAGGCTGGTATTGTGAGGGACAAGTGGAAGGACAGAGGACAAAAAGGTGATGACCTTACCATTGCTGTCCACAACGGGGTCGGCGTCTCCAGTGGCGACGGGACCGATCACCCGGCTTGCCACAATCCTGTGGACGCGCTCCTCCAGATCGCTGAGGGGTTGCAGCTGAAGCCGCCCTCCACCCGTCCGTTGCTGCTGTCTCTGATTATGAGCCAGCTTAGCCTGCAAGAAAAAGGACAGCATCTGAGTCAATATACAGCCATGGTCTTGCCTGATGTGCCTCCCATAGGTGAATAGCCCTTACAATATGCAGCCATGGTCTTGCCTGATGTGCCTGCCATAGGTGAATAGCCCTTACTGTATGCAGCCATGGTCTTGCCTGATGTGCCTCCCATAGGTGAATAGCCCTTACTGTATGCAAAGTGTGGAATGTGTGTGTGTGTTTGATGAAAGGGCCATAGGTGTTGCATGAGTGTTGTGCATTGGGGTTTTAAGACCCTCTGGCCATAGAGTGAGGTTGAGATGGAGGGATGGAGAGGTATTGAGAAAAAGCCACTCACCCTGACGACCCGAGTGAGGTCGTTGAACTTTTTGCGGCACTGGACATGGGTCCTGGGCACCATGCTCCTGGAGGAGACGCTCTGAGCCACCTCCCTCCACACTCTTCTGAACTCGCGTGGCAAAGGCCTCCTGCCACTCTCCGGGAACAGCATGCATCGTCTGCGCTCCACTGCGTCAACCAGAGCATCCAAGGCCCGCTCGGTGAAGCGATGAGCGCGTTCTCTCACCCTCTCCATGCTTGGCAGCAAAATGGATTACAGGTCTCTCCAGGCTGAGATTCAAGGCTGCAATGAGCAGGGTGTGGCTGGGGAGCAAGTGGCCCCCCCCGCTTTAAGAAGTGTCCGGCGCCAGTGTGTCTGTGTTCCCTCGCTAACTGGCAGCAGCTGCGCTGCGCTCGTGCGCTGAGGTAGCGCCTCACTCCTAGGCCTTTGCGCCTTAAGAGAGGTGTGCAGCGCCTAATTTAGCGCTCCACTCACCTCCCGGGGCGGTAAAAGTGAAGTTTCCTGTCAGTGCCGATAATTAGCGCCAGGCGCTAATATTTGCGCGCGGACGATATTTGCGCCCCAAATGGGGCGCGACCTAATTTCTACCCCATAGAATTTAGAGTACAGAAAGAGGCCATTCAGCCCATTGTGTCTGTGCTGGATTTTTGTTAGGCCAATCCCACTGCCCCGTTCTCACCCCATAACCCTGTATCAATTCCAAACTAATCCCACTGCCCCGCTCTCTCCCCATAACCCTCTATCAATTCCAAACTAATCCCACTGCCCCGCACTCTCCCCATAACCCTCTATCAATTCCAAACTAATCCCACTGCCCCACTCTCTCCCCATAACCCTGTATTAATCCCAAACTAATCCCATTGCCCCGCTCTCTCCCCATAGCCCTGTATTAATCCCAACCTAATCCCACTACCCCGCTCTCTCCCCATAGCCCTGTATCAATCCCAAACTAATCCCACTGCCCCGCTCTCTCCCCATAGCTCTGTATTAATCCCAACCTAATCCCACTGCCCCGCTCTCTCCCATAGCCCTGTATCTTCCTCTGCTACAAATATTAATTAAATTTTTCCTTAATAGTTGCGATGGTCTCTGCCTCAGCCATTCTCTGTGACAAAGCATTCCACACTCCAACAACTCTCTGTGTAAAGAAATTTCTCCGAACCTCTCTCCTCACTCTCTCAGTGACAATTCTAAGTTAATGACACCTCGTCACTGACTCCCGAACCAGAGGAAATCATCTTTCTCTCTATCAAAACCTTTCATCATTTTAAAGACCTCCACTAAATCTCTGCTTAACCTACTCTGCTCCAGTGGAAAAAAATATTTTTCCTTGAAATTGACCAATCACATTTCATCATTTTCTCTTCGCTCAACTTCTCCCCTCCTCTCCTGAAAACACTGGATCTCTCTGGGTTACCATGTCTCAGTGGGTAGCACTCTCACCCAGAAGGTCGTGGGTTCAAGTCCCACTCCAGAGACTTGAGCACAAAATCTAGGCTGACACTCCAGTGCAGTACTGAGGGAGCGCTGCACTGTCGGAGGGGCAGTACTGAGGAAGCGCTGCACTGTCAGAGGGGCAGTACTGAGGGAGCGACGCACTGTCAGAGGGGCAGTACTGAGGGAGGGCTGCACTGTCGGAGGGGCAGTACTGAGGGAGGGCTGCACTGTCGGAGGGGCAGTACTGAGGAAGCGCTGCACTGTCAGAGGGGCAGTACTGAAGGAGCGCAGCACTGTCAGAGTGTCAGTGCTGAGGGAGCGCTGCACTGTTGAAGGGGCAGTGCTGAGGGAGCGCCGCACTGTCGGAGGGTCAGTACTGAGGGAGTGCTGCACTGTCAGAGGGGCAGTACTGAGGGAGCGCTGCACTGTTGGAGGGACGGTACTGAGGGAGCTCTGCACTGTCGGAGGGGCAGTACTGAGGGAGCGCTGCACTGTCGTAGGGGCAGTACTGAGGGAGCGCTGCACTTTCGGAGGGGCAGTACTGAGGGAGTGCTGCATTGTCAGAGGGACGGTACTGAGGGAACCCTGCACTTTCAGAGGGGGAGTACTGAGGGAGTGCCGCACTGTTGGAGGGGCAGTACTGAGGCAGTGCAGCACTGTTGAAGGGGCATTACTGAGGGAGTGCAGCACTGTCGGAGGGTCAGTACTGAGGAAGCGCTGCACTGTCGGAGGGTAAGTACTGAGGGAGGGCTGCACTGTCGGAGGGGCAGTACTGAGGAAGCGCTGCACTGTCAGAGGGGCAGTACTGAGGGAGCGCTGCACTGTCAGAGGGGCAGTACTGAGGGAGGGCTGCACTGTCGGAGGGGCAGTACTGAGGGAGGGCTGCACTGTCGGAGGGGCAGTACTGAGGAAGCGCTGCACTGTCAGAGGGGCAGTACTGAAGGAGCACAGCACTGTCGGAGTGTCAGTGCTGAGGGAGCGCTGCACTGTTGGAGGGGCAGTGCTGAGGGAGCGCCGCACTGTCGGAGGGTCAGTACTGAGGGAGGGCTGCACTGTCAGAGGGGCAGTACTGAGGGAGCGCTGCACTGTTGGAGGGGCAGTACTGAGGGAGCTCTACACTGTCGGAGGGGCAGTACTGAGGGAGCGCTGCACTGTCGGAGGGGCAGTACTGAGGGAGTGCTGCACTGTCAGAGGGATAGTACTGAGGGAACCCTGCACTTTCGGAGGGGGAGTACTGAGGGAGCGCCGCACTGTCGGAGGGGCAGTACTGAGGGAGTGCTGCACTGTCAGAGGGATAGTACTGAGGGAACCCTGCACTTTCGGAGGGTCAGTACTGAGGGTGCGCCGCACTGTCGGAGGGGCAGTGCTTAGGGAGCACTGCACTGTCGGAGGGGCAGTACTGAGGGAGCACTGCACTGTCGGAGGGGCAGTACTTATGGAGTGCCGCGCTGTCGGAGGGGCAGTACTGAGGGAGCGCCGCACTGTCGGAGGGGCAGTGCTGAGGGAGCGCCGCACTGTCGGAGGGGCAGTACTGAGGGAGTGCTACACTGTCGGAGGGGCAGTACTGAGGGAATGCTGCACTGTCGGAGGGGCAGTACTAAGGGAATGCTGCACTGTCGGAGGGGCAGTGCTGAGGGAGCGCAGCACTGTTGAAGGGGCAGTACTGAGGGAGTGCTGCACTGTCGGAGGTGTCGTCTTTTGGATGAGATGTTAAGCTGACTCCCCGTCTGCCCTCTCAGGTGGAAGTAAATATTCTATGGCACTATTTCGAAGAAGAGCAGGGTAGTTCTCCCCAGTGTCCTGGCCAATATTTAACCCTCAACCAACATCGCTAAAAAAGAGGTATTTATCACATTGCTGTTTGTGGGATCTTGCTGTACGCAGATTAGCTGCCGTGTTTCCTACATTACAACAGTGACCACACTTCAAAAAGTACTTTGTTGGTTGTAAAGCACTTTCGGACGTCCTGAGGTTGTGAAAGGCAAATTCTTTTTTCCTTCCTTAATGCCTCCACTGGCCACGCAGCACCAGAGGACATTCTCCACGGAGCCGGGACCGTGAGCGCTGGTATTCAATCCTGGGGCGGGAGGCACCACAAGTAAACCCAATCTGTTCCTCCCCCGACGCCCACATTAATTGGATAGTGATCAAGGTTGCCAAGTGCAACTGTAGCCCCCTCAACTGCTAACTCAGCACAGCCTGGAGATTGAACCTGAGCCCTTCCTGTTCCCGGTGACTCGCTTCCGAGCCAGCTCTCCCCATGCTGATTTAAGTTTGCTTTAATATATCAAAAATATTTTTTTGCAAGTCAGTGAATTTGCAATATTAGTGACATTGACTCAACCCCCTGAAATAACAAAGTTTATTGCACATTTACTCTTCCAAACAATCTGGGACCAATTATCCATTTATCAACATTCACTGAAAGAGGCTTCTCAGAGTTCGCCAAGTCTCAATGCTGTTGGATCCGGACCCAATGCTCTCTTTGTTTTGGGCACCGAACTTGTGTTTTACCTGTTTTTAAGTATCTCGTTCTTTAAATAAGCAACGGGGTCTGCGAGTAATGTATTGGAATATTTTACAAGGGTTGGGAAAAGTAGTCTGCTAAAAAAAAAAATTCTCATTAGTGTTTTTGGCAAACGGTTCCTTCCAGGCAGAGTAACAACGTAAACAGGATAGAGCTGAGGATTGTCAATATTGCCTACTTTGTCAATAGTACTTTGAAGAGTTGCCAACACACCCAGAGCTGGCAGCCAATCGGATGCACCATCTTTTTTTTGGCTGAATATTTTTCCTCGCCTCTTCTGAAGGTGCCAATTTACGTTGGGTTACGTTTCCACGGGCTCCCGTCACCCTCGGGTACCTCACCCAACTGACCACTCGTCATGGGTGAGACTGGACAGCGAGTGTTGCCGAGTGTTGACTCAGGAGGTACCACAGCCAGACCAGATACTGTCCTTTCTGACCTCCACCATCAACAACAACAGCAACTTCCATTAATACAGTGCCTTTAACGTAGTAAAAGGAACCAAGGCACCTCAAAGGAGCGTTATCAAACAAAATTTGACACCGAGCCACATCAGGAGATATTAGGACAGGCTTGGTCCATGAGGTCGGTTTTAAAGAGCATCTTAAAGGAAGAGGTAGAGAGGTTGAGAGGTTTAGGGAGGGAATTCCAGAGCTTAGGGCCCAGGCAGCTGAAGGCACGGCCACCAATGGTGGAGCGATTAAAATCACAATCAGAAGCAGCAATCCCTGGCTAATTTTCTCAGTAATGCTGAGGCCCATTACAGCACCTCTACCACTGCCGACCTGGTCAACAAACTCAGCACAGCCCAGGGACTGAACGTGGGATCTTCCTGCTCTATGTGTCCCACTCCCACACTGGGCAGTAAATAAACTGACCCATCAGGAGAGCCGGGATCCTTAAAGTGGTTTTGGAATGTGTCTGACCCTGTGCTCAATAAAGGTCACACACAGGAGTCCACAGCTTCAGAGCCTCAGTTTAGACTGAAATTGCACGGTGGGACTAATCGGAGAGCTCCTTCAAAGAGCTGGGACAGACAAGATGGGCCCAATGGCCTCCTTCTGTGCGGTGTGATTCTACAATTTGTGAAAGTAATGTGAGATGTAACAGACAGATCTCCCCTCAAACCCGTTCCCCCATCTCCAGGGAAGTCAGTGGAATTTATCCTAAAGAATATGACGGTCTGGACTATTACAAAGGCTCGCAGTGTTCCCCAAAAGCAATTTATCTCTATTTGATTCACCCTTATAATATACAATATACAAAGAGGGATAATTTCATGAAAACTCCTTTTAAGGAGAGATTATTGCCATCGGGATGACACACTGCCTTGTCTGAAGATCTGGGCATTTTTTAAAGAGGAGATTGTCCCATTAAAATCCCTTTTAATGAGGCTATCTCACCAATAAAATTCCTTTTAAATGGAGCAGTCATGCTCTCAAGATCACATTTAAAGAGAAACCTTACCATCAGAACGCTTTCAATCAGAGAGTGTGGGCACACGGCACAAAACTATCCCCAATTTGGCACAAAATATGGGGCTCTTCCGAGATTGGCGCTGTTAATGAGGCAGTGTAGAGGGAGCTTGACTCTGTATCTAACCCGTGCTGTACCTGTCCTGGGAGCGTTTGATGGGACAGTGTAGAGGGAGCTTTACTCTGTATCTAACCTGTGCTGTACCTGCCCTGGGAGTGTTTGATGGGACAGTGTAGAGGGAGCTTTACTCTGTATCTAACCCGTGCTGTACCTGTCCTGGGAGCGTTTGATGGGACAGTGTAGAGGGAGCTTTACTCTGTATCTAACCTGTGCTGTACCTGCCCTGGGAGTGTTTGATGGGGACAGTGTAGAGGGAGCTTTACTCTGTATCTAACCCATGCTGTACCTGCCCTGGGAGTGTTTGATGGGACAGTGTAGAGGGAGCTTTACTCTGTATCTAACCCGTGCTGTACCTGCCCTGGGAGTGTTTGATGGGACAGTGTAGAGGGAGCTTTACTCTGTATCTAACCCGTGCTGTAGCTGCCCTTGGAGTGTTTGATGGGACAGTGTAGAGGGAGCTTTACTCTGTATCTAACCCGTGCTGTACCTGCCCTGGGAGTGTTTGATGGGACAGTGTAGAGGGAGCTTTACTCTGTATCTAACCCATGCTGTCCTGCCCTGGGAGTGTTTGACGGGACACCGGGTGCATGAAATAGGAAGTTTTGGATTTTCCATTTTGGACATCCTTCAACTTGATGAGAATAAAATTTATTCAATAAAGGTTAACGGCGGGAAATTCCTCATAGCTGCTCCTGCTCCAATGGTGTTAGTTCACGGAAACGTGGAGAGTGGAAGCAACTCCGAGGAATTTGCCAGCCTATGATTCAAAACGACATGACTAGAATTTGTTTTTACGCAGCGAGTTGTTGTGATCTGGAATGCGCTGCCTGAAAGGGCGGTGGAAGCAGATTCAATAGTAACTTTCAAAAGGGAATTGGATAAATAATTGAAGGGGAGAAATTTGCAGGGCTATGGGGAAAGAGCAGGGGGGAGTGGGACTAATTCTGTGCAGTAAGATTCTAAGATTCTCTGTAACTTACTTTCTCCATATCAACTCAAGCAGTCATTGAGGAAGCCCCACGTGTTTATAGTGTTTGACAGAGTAAAGAGTGCCGCCCTCTCCAAATAGCAACGGTCGGTTTGTTTTTATAGGTTTGAGTCCAAAATGCTTTTTTCATAAATTACTGCTGTGAAATTGATTAAGAAAACATTCTTTGGCAAAAGCAGAGCTCGGGATTATTACTTCTTTCATGAATTTCAATCTAAAGCAATAACATAGCGTCTATTAACTGGAATTGATACCAGCTGCCTACTTGTTGCTGTAGACCTGCCTTGGGTCAACAGATTGGTATTGGACTTGCTAAGAGATTAATCCCATTCATGATATCACCCTGTGGTGGGATCCAATTACATTCTTGCCATACCTTGGTTATTTGCCTAATCTGTCCTTTCCCTTCAAGTCTGAAGGTGCTGATTCTCACTGCAACATCCTCCTGTGGGCAACAAAAGTCACCCAGCTGATCAGCCCAGATAGTGAGCGAGGCTTTTAAGAACATTAGTTTCTCAAGTACTTTTTCTCTACTGATCTTAAATTACTTTAAGCTCCTCACTCTCATTAGCCCCTTGGTTCCCCATTATTTTTGGTATGCTTTTTGAGTCTTCCACTGTGAAGACAGAAACAAAATTTTTGTTTAAAGTCTCTGCCATTTCCTTAATCCCCATTATAATTTCACCTGCCTCAGCCTCTAAGGGACCAATGCTTACTTTTGCTACTCTCTTCCTTTTTATATACTTGTAGAAGCTCTCACAATCTGTTTTTATATTTCTTGATAGTTTTACTCTCGTATTCTATTTTCTCCCTTTTTATCCTTTGCTGGTTTCTAAAGCTCTCCCAATCCTCAGGCTTATTCTTCACAACATTATAAGCCTCTTCTTTTAATCTAATACTATACTTAACGTCTTTAGTTAGCCACAGACGGATCACTTTTCCCGTGGAGTTTTTATTTCTCAATGGATTGTATATTTGTTGAGAATTTTGGAATATTTGGGGTAGCCAGTAGAAGCATCGCAGCTGAACCTGACCCTGTCCCCACCCGACACATTGTCTCGAAGGAGTCATGGATAGTGGAAGCCTGGTTGATTCCAACCCCCAGCCCAGTGGTGCTGAGCCCAATTAAAGCACCTTTACTCATTAGGCTAACACAGCTCAAATAAGGGATAAAGGCTGGGATCTTCCTGCTCTGTATGGCTCCATGGCAACCGGTAGTGCCGACATTGACTAGGGTGTGAAGCCCCAATTTAAAGGGGCCCACTGCTAGCTCAACTTACTGTACAAGCTTGCTCCAAAAGTGACTCTTTCCATCTCAAACCTGCCCCTTTAAGATTTCAGTTGCAAAAACAATTAGACTGTGATGACTGTCCGTGCCCAGCTGGAAGAAGATGACTCTGATGGACGATTCATTCCCTACTCTCTACAGCTCACTCCCTGAACCCCTCCTTTGCTGTTTCCCTCTCGAATTCAAGGGTCTCTTCAAAACCTATCCTTTCGGCCGTGCTTTCAATCACCTCCCCTCACTCTCCCACGACCACTTGGCACGCACCTGCACTCCCGCAAACACCTCGGATGTTCCCTACATTAATGGTGCTCTATAAATGCACGGACTCCTGAATAATCTCCACGTTTATAGAACTCCCATGGTTAGGATGAGCCCAGCAGCAACCAGGCAATGCTTTGATGATGTCTGACAATTTTCCGCTGTAAATGCCTCAGATCTATGACACCAGCAGTTGCTATGGGCACAGACCATATTAGGTGGGATCACTTCCACGCATTCCAGGTAGAATTACTGATTGTTGGCGAGGGGTGGGGTGAGCGGGATGTGTGCCAAAGCGGCAGGTGTTGCAACTTGCTTTTAGACAACAACCCAAAACTGACAGGTACCCCAGGCACCGCTGAGATTAAACCTTCCCCGAAACACACTCCAACTTTCAGCATCTCTTCTATATTATTATGCTAAACTCTGCTGCGTTTACCTCCAAATCCCTTTAAAATTCAGCTGGCTGCAAAGCAAAGGGTTTTATCCCTCTTCCGACATTCCCTCCAAACGTCTCCCTATGCCCCACCTTCCTGAAGGCAGTGAGGACGATGTCCGACCTGAGCATATATTGGGTGGGTGGTGAACATCCTTCTTTCCATTGAGGGTGTCCTGTGCCGTTAGTCTTGATCCTGTGTCTAAAAAGTTGTCAGAAGGTAATACTGAAACAGACTTCTCCCAATCCTAACACTCATTAAACCTCCACGGAATCATAGAATGATACAGCACAGAGGGAGGCCATTTGGCCCATCATGCCTGTGCTGGCTCTTTGAAATATTCTCTGCAATTAGTCCCACTCCCCCTGCTCTTTCCCCATAGCCCTGTGAATTTTCTCCTTCAAGTATTTATCCAATTCCCTTTTGAAAGTTACTATTGAATCTGCTTCCACCGCCCTTTCAGGCAGCGCATTCCAGATTACAACAACTTGCTGCGTAAAAAAAATTCTCTTCATCTCGCCTCTGGTTCTCTCACCAATCATCTTAAATCTGTGTCCTCTGGTTATTGACTCCTCTCATACTGGAAACAGTTTCTCCTTATTTACTCTATCAAAGCCATTCATGATTTTGAACACATCTATTAAATCTCCCCTTAACCTTCTTTGCTCTAAGGACATCAATCCCAACTTCTCCACATAACTGAAGTCCCTCATCCCTGGTACCATTCTAGTAAATCTCCTCTGCACCCTCTCCAAGGCCTTGACATAATTTCTGAAGTGTGGTGCCCAGAATTGGCCACAATACTGCACTGGGGCCTAACCAGTGTTTTATAAAGGTTTAGCATAACTTCTTTGCTTTTGTACTCTGCCTCTATTAATAAAGGTCATGATGCGGAGATGCCGGTGTTGGACTGGGGTGGACAAAATTGAGAGGTCGCACAACACCAGGTTATAGTCCAACAGTTTTATTTGAAATCACAAGCTTTCGGAGCTATCTCAGGTGAAGGGGCGATCGATAGCTCCGAAAGCTTGTGATTTCAAATAAAACTGTTGGACTATAACCTGGTGTTGTGCGACCTCTCTATTAATAAAGCCAGGGTTCCCATATGCTTTTTTAAACAGCCTTCTCAACTTGTCCTGCCACCTTCAAAGATTTGTATACATACACCCCCAGGTCTCTCTGTGCCTGCACCCTCTTTAAAATTATACCATTTAGTTTATCTTGCCTCTCCTCATTCTTCCTACCAAAATGTAATAATTCACACTTCTCTGCGTTAATTTTCATCTGCCATGTGTCCGCCCATTTCACCAGGCTGTTTATGTCCTCCTGAAGTCTATCACTATCCTCCTCATTGTTTACTATATTTCCGAGTTTTGTGTCATCTGCAAACTTTGAAATTATCCCCTGTATACTCAAATGCAGGTCATTAATATATATCAAAAAGAGCAATGGTCCTAATACCGACCCCTGGGGAACACCACTCTATACTTCCCTCCAGTCTGAAAAACAACCGTTCACCACTACTCTCTGCTTTCTGTCCCTTAGCCAATTTTGTATCCACGGTGCCACTGTCCCTTTAATCCCATTGGCTTCAATTTTGCTAAAATGTCTATTATGTGGCACTTTGTCAAACGCCCTTTGAAAGTCCATATACACAACATCAATGTTACTGCCCTCATCAACCCTCTCCGTTATTTCATCAAAGAACTCCAAAGTATTACTAACTTGAAAACCTCAGGAAAAGTTGCTAAGTTTACAGATTGCACATATTCCTCTGTGAAGCTTCTCAGGAAATGCAACTCAGACTTATTCAGAGCCAGTAGTGTAAAAACCCCATCCCAAAGCACTTTGCAGAAGTGAAGATAAGCAGGTGTGTGACGGTGATGGGGTAATGATTGGGGAGGTGTGGTCAAAGAGTTGGGAGGTTTTTGAAGGATTCCGAGCGAGGTAGCAAGGTTGGGCGGAGGGCGGTTTAGGGAGAACGTTCCAGAGTGCAGGGGTTGAGGTGGATGAGACTCTGCAGCAGAGAGAGACCGCATGCAGCGGGAGGCTGAGGGGTCAGGCAGGAACATAGGACCCCTAAAGGATATTGCACGAGAAGGTCTAGCTGCATCAGACAGAGAAAAACAAACAGGTTAATATTTTGGCCTGAAGGGCCCTTGCTTTTCTCTCAGGTGCCGAAGAACCTGCTGTGCATTTCCAGCGATTTCTTTTTTACTTCAATGTGCCAACAGAAAGAAAGACTTGCATTTATATAGCACCTTTCACAACCTCAGGATGTCCCAAAGTGCTCCACAGCCAATCAAGTACTTTTGAAGTGTAGTCACTGTTGTAATGTAGAGAAACATGGCAGCCAATTTGCACACAGCAAGCTCCCACAAACAGCAATGACTAGATTATCTCTTTTAGTGATGTTGGATGAGGGATAAATATTGACCAGGACACCGGGGATAACTCCCCAGCTCTTCTTCGATAGTGCCATGGGATCTCTCATGTCTAACCGAGAGAGCAGACAGGTCCTTGGTTTAACATCTCGTCCGAAAGAGGGCACCTCCGACAGTGCAGCACTCCCTCAGTGTCATCTTAGATTTTTATGCTCAAGTCTCTGGAGTTGGGCTTAAACCCACGACCTTCTGACTCTGAGGCAAGAGTGCGACCCACTGAGCCACGGCTGACACATCAAGGGACAGCAACCCCCTAATTTGGTTCTCTTCCCCCTTTACATTGCCCTGGGATTTCCAAGGTTTCCACAGAGTGGCAGACCCTGGGCTTGCACCTGCAATAGGCGCATGCCAAGCGTAACCACGGAGATGAGACAGGAAGGGATGTTTCTACCCATCGTACCTCACTTTCCTCTTTCTACAACCAAAGGGTATTCAGATGCTGGGGTGGCAGACGACCTGACGATAGGCCTTGTTCCCAGGACGCCTCCGATCAGAGGCAATAAGGCAAAGGACAGCCAAGAGGTAAGTCCTCATTTTTTGTTGCAGCGACCCATTGGCTCCTTGGTCTTGGGTGCTGCTCTCCACCTGTGAGCCCCGGACCAGCACAGCATAGTTCCAGTGGTCCAGCTGCCAGTGGCCAAAAAGTGAGGCCATAACTGCAAGTGATGTATTAATACTGTCTCTCTTCCTGTGTATGAGGTGACAGAGCAACATGATGCAGCCAGAGGCAACTATTGTTGTGAATCTTTGGAATTCTCTACCCCAGAGGGCTGTGGAGGCTCAGTCGTTGAGTATATTCAAGACAGAGATCGATAGATTTTTGGGTTTAAGGGAATCAAGGGAAATGGGGATAGTGCGGGAAAGTGGAGTTGAGGCCGAATAGCCTACTCCTGCTCCTATTTCTTATGTTGTTATGGCAAGAACTTGTGCCTAACAAAGTCAAACCTTGTGGGTGTTGGGAGACCTTTGACGAGAGCCAATGGTCTAGTGCAGGCTCCAGCCAGCAAGTGAGGCTAACTCCTGCATCTGGAATTCTACATATAAGGCAGGGGCAGAGTCCGAGCCCAGTGTGAGGGGCAATTTTACAACCGTATGCTTCAATCATCAGCAGCTCATAACAGGAATTTAATGAAAGGAGATTACAAAGAACGCAGGGGTGAAGTCATGAGGTGTACTCCCTGTGGGCTAAACTCTGCTCGACGTGCAAATTTGTGAGATTATCCTGATACCATCTGGGAGAAAGTTCCACACACAGGGAAGGTGTGGCAAGCTTTGATGTGGATATTCTGTGTGCACGTTTGATCGAGTGTTTGAGATTCAGCTGCATTAACCTCTTTATCCTGACACCAACATCAAGACCTGTTTTAAGTGCTGGTAAGTCTTGGGGTAATGTTCCAATCATCATTGACTCCTGCTCTGCCCTCCTATCCTGAAGTGCTATTCTTGTTGGGGTACAGGTCCATGGCTGCTGGGCACCCTCTGGTACCTTGCCCAATTGGACATTCTTCACACATGAGTACTGGTGGGTTATTTAACTCTAGGGCAGCAACCACCAATTTTCAGACAAGTGAACTTCCCAGCAGCAATCCCTGGGTCGTGATCAAGATTTCTCTCCTCGTTTGTCCAGGGCACTCAGACCAATGGTTTGCGTTCTCACCACCAGCCTGCCTGGCTGAGATCCGAACCCAAACAATAACAGAAAACGCTGGGAACACTCAGTAGGTCTGTCAACATCTGACAAGTTAATATTTCAGGTGTAGACCCTCCATCAGAACTGGAGGATATTCCAGATGACCAACATTTAAAGAGGAACAGAACGAGGGGAGGGTGGAGGGAAAATAACCATCGATTCTGCGTGGCTCAGTTACACACTCCCTTCACCGGCTAATCCATTGCAGGAGCTCTGCTGTAATCTTACGGCTCACAGCTCACTGATGCTGTAGATGATGAACTCTGTCATGTAACTGGCCAATCGCAAAGTGTTTCCCGATCGCCACGGCTTTGCACGGTGTCCAGTATTTGCTTAACATAGTAATTCCCACATTACAACAGTGACTACACTCCAAAATGTACTTCATTGGCTGTAAAGCACTTTGAGATGTCCGGTGGTCGTGAAAGGCGCTATAGAAATGCAAGTCTTTCTTTTAACAGTTTCAGGCAGGCAGTTTTCGGCCCATCGAGCCACAGTGTTTCTAATAACGTTGAATCCCATTTGTTGACAAGAACCTACCTAGTTCCTTCTTGAAACCCATTAAGATTTCTTATTCCACCGCCCAGGCCACTAATCTGTTCCACACACTCACCAGCCATTTGGTAAAAAGTTCCTCCTGCATTTCCTATTTTCTTTTGTTCTCCTTAATTTGTAAATATGACCCCTTGTGCTTAAATTCTCTACACGGCAGAAAAACCGTACTTGGATCCAATTTGCCCAAACCTTGCCTTGGGTGTAGTGTTTACACGAAGGGAAGTTTTACAGCCATCTTGGAATTCTCCCTATGTTAATGTAAACTTCCGCCTTGGCCGTTCTTGGCTGGGGGGAGACAGGGGTCATGGTTGAGGTCTGGGGAGATAGTCACTACCTGTAGACCACCATGGCATTGCAGACTCAAGTTAGGTCCAAAAACACAAAGGCCTTGCCCCTACTCTACAGTTCGGCTGTAGCTGTGACTTACCCCTCAGGTGCAGCGAGCCTTTAGTTCAGTGGTAGCATTTCCCCCCCTTTCTGAGTCAGGAGGTGTAGGGTTAAAACCCCACTCCAGACAGTCCCAGCAAACGGAGACCCAAGCTCTGGCCCTGAATGACATCCAGTGGGATACGCACATCCGGTGTGTGTGGGCGAACCCCCTCTTCATTGTATGAGTTGTGGGAGCCCATAAACCCCTCCCCTCTGTATCGGACTAACCCCCCTATCGGTGGGAATAAAGATGGTTATGGCCATCGAAGGAGTGTTCACATCGCAGAATGTCAGAGGTTAATCACCCCGTAAATCCTTCCACTACTTCACACTGCTCTCCAAGGGAAGGTAAAAAAACCAACAACATCCAGTCAACAAGTCTACATTGTGGCGCGGTGTCTGAGTGTACGACCGCAACGCTACCAGTTTCACTTTGTTGAGATCCTTTGATAAGTTGAGCAAAGTTGTGGCTTTGTTAGCACCCAGAGAGACCTCTGTGGGTCAATCACTTCATCAATAGCTTGTAGCCATCCAGCCTCTGCTTTCCTTTCATCTAAAACGCAGCTCTTTTATCCCAAGACCAGCAATTTCTACTTTGGAGACTCAGCACTCTAAGGGAGGTGTTCGGTCTGTCTCTAATGAGTTTAGCATAAGGACCAGATGTGTGCATTCATGCACTGACGTTTGCCAAATGTTATGACTGATGTAGTGATAAAACCATTTTTCCTGTTGCAAACCACACACATCAGCTTCCTCCTGAAATCTAAACAAACACAATTCCCAACTCCGACAGGCTCTGCTCACGGAATCTGCCAAATCACCGGCAAAATATGTGCTCCCGTCACCCACAGAGCTAAAAAGCATAACACAGAGATTTTGCTTTCAGTAGCAGAAAGCATCCTAAGGATATTTCCCTGTTACAATGTGAGACCTTTCAGTCTTTAGTCAGTGTGCAGTGTTTTCCTTGTGCAATTGAGCCTTGCAGCTACCAGCTCCAGACTCCGCGCGGGGGAATAAGAATCTGGTTCCAATCAGAGAGACTAGACTGAAAGATTTGTATGAGTGATGTTTACAAAAAAGGAAAAGGGGACCTCAGGCCCAACATCGGTGATTCTATTACCTCTTATGTTTAAAGAAAGAAAAAATTAAAATCTTATTTTCCTCTCCAAGTTGCCTTTCACTCACTGGCCCCTCCAACCCTCCCCCTCCCCCGCCAAGCGTATCGCCTTTTCTCGATTGTGAGGTTGTTACCCAGTACATACGATATCGCCTCAAAGACATCATAAACCACCGAGTGGGGTACTTCAACAAGAAGGAAGCTTTTCTTGCTCCTGATGAGACTCTGGGGGAAGCCAATTGAGAACATCGCTTGCGTCTGGGATTCCAAATCAACTCTTGCAGTTGGGCACCGAGCGAAAACTCAACTGTAAACCCAACCCTCCATTTGCAGGGCTATGGGGAAAGAGCAGGGGGAGTGGGACTGATTGGAGAGCTCTTTCAAAGAGTTGGCACAGGCCACGATGGGCCCAATGGCCTCCATCTGTGCTGTAAGATTCTGTGAGCATTGGGTTATGATCTTATGATGCCATAATAATACCACAATGCTATTTATTGATAAGCCAAGTCTTCCAAATTCCAGTTGTTGCTTCCTTGATTCAGATTGTGGGCCTGGCCCATCTTGAAGGTCACAGGTGACACTAAACTCTGGCTCAGTGGTGGCAGTCTCGCCCCTGTAGTCAGGTAAGTCTCAGGGATGGGTATCCTGGTTGGAGGAGGGTTGGGGGGGAGGGGGTGGAGAAGCCTAGGGCAAGGGGGGCCCATGGTTTCCTTGTGGGGCCGGGACGAGCACTCCTGCTCCACATGGCCTACAGTAAACAGATACAAAATTATTAAAATTCCCTCATTGAGCCTCTTCTGGTCCTGGGTCCTGTTCCCGGTAGGGTTTGGCCTGGTGGAGAAGCCACTGCTTCCCTACTCAGGCCTTGGGTTAAAATACCAGATCAGCCCCCGATGAGGTCATCTCAAAACAATCTGCATATTTAAAGGGGACCCGCTAGCTTGGGGTCAGCCAGCGGTTTGAAATTGCAGTTGGTCAGATCGGGGGAGGGAAGTGGGAGGGACAGAGTGGGTGAGTCACTGCCCTCTCCTACCAGGCAGGGGAGGAGTTAAAATCAAGGCCATTATTTTCAGCTCTCTAGATCTCCTTGTCTAGACCGTGTCCCCCGTTGGTTTCTGCAGCCTGTTTGCGGAATTGACTCCCAGGCCTCTGGCAATGGTTGTACGTTCAAATAAAAACAGAAAATGCTGGAAACACTCAGCAGGTCAGGCAGCATCTATGGAGAGAGAAACAGAGTTAACGTTTCAGGTCAATCACCTTTCATCAGAACTGGAAAAAGTTAGACCAAAGGTGATTGACCTGAAACGTTAACTCTGTTTCTCTCTCCATAGATGCTGCCTGACCGGCTGAGTGTTTCCAGCATTTTCTGTTTTTATTTCAGATTTCCAGCATCCGCAGTATTTTGCTTTTGTGTTGTATGTTGAAAGGCAGCTAGGAGTTCCCCGCGAATGGTTTGTTGGGTGTGAAGTGACTGGCTGAGATCAGGAACTCACGGGCGGGAGACGGCAGTCACAGGACCGTCCCCTGGCACTCTCGCATCGCCAACTCGGGTCGGACATATTCCTGGAGGTTCCATCACATGACCTCCTGCCTCCAACTGCCCCACCCCCGCGCTCCCCCCATTGGTCGCCCGACCCGTCCATCCTCACAGTGCCCCGCCCCCGCGCTCCCGCCATTGGTCACCCGACCCGTCCATCCTCACAGTGCCCCCGCCTTCCCACGGCCAATCGGAAACTGAACAGACTCTTCCTTACCCGATTGGATGTTTCTTGCCTGTTTCCCCCCCCCCACCCCCGTCACCAGTAATTTTAGAATTAATAAACAGAAGTGTTCAAATAAAATGAAATAAACACACAAACGCCCCTATGAATTTTCTCCCGGGGTTTTGCTCCTCGCAGTGTCCGGGAGATTAATCTTCAATTGCTGGAGACTCCAGGCCAATCCTGGAGGAGTTGGCAACCTCTATGACACTCCGTGATGGATGTTTTGCAAATTGCAATATGGCCCATCAGAGTGTAATTCTTTAAAAATTTTAGAAGAATCATAAAGATATTGGTTAGCAGAGTCCAGTCAGAATCAGTAGGGAGTGAGGCACAGATCGTGAACAAAACCATTGCAAGCATTTACGTCTGAATTGACAGTGTGACCTCCTTAGGAGAAGCTGATAAATTTCAATCCTATTAAAATGAGTAGCGTATTTTAATTACTTTTAATATTAAAAAATGAATTAAAAATTACAAATCCTCATTCCACCAGAGAGATTGCTTTTATATATTATATATAAGTTTGTAATCAATCTTTTTTATTACTTTTTTCATGTATATTTTGGTGCTCATCAGGGTGACAGATGTTAGTACTGAAGACGGACCTATTCACATCAGGCTCCCACTGTCCCGTCAAACACTCCCAGGACAGGTACAGCACGGGTTAGATACAGAGTAAAGCTCCCTCTACACTGTCCCATCAAACACTCCCAGGGCAGATACAGCACGGGTTAGATACAGAGTAAAGCTCCCTCTACACTGTCCCATCAAACACTCCCAGGGCAGGTACAGCACGGGTTAGATACAGAGTAAAGCTCCCTCTACACTGTCCCATCAAACACTCCCAGGGCAGGTACAGCATGGGTTAGATACAGAGTAAAGCTCCCTCTACACTGTCCCATCAAACACTCCCAGGGCAGGTACAGCACGGGTTAGATACAGAGTAAAGCTCCCTCTACACTGTCCCATCAAACACTCCCAGGGCAGGTACAGCATGGGTTAGATACAGAGTAAAGCTCCCTCTACACTGTCCCATCAAACACTCCCAGGGCAGGTACAGCACGGGTTAGATACAGAGTAAAGCTCCCTCTACACTGTCCCATCAAACACTCCCAGGGCAGGTACAGCACAGGTTAGATACAGAGTAAAGCTCCCTCTACACTGTCCCATCAAACACTCCCAGGGCAGGTACAGCACGGGTTAGATACAGAGTAAAGCTCCCTCTACACTGTCCCATCAAACACTCCCAGGGCAGGTACAGCACGGGTTAGATACAGAGTAAAGCTCCCTCTACACTGTCCCAACAAACACTCCCAGGGCAGGTACAGCATGGGTTAGATACAGAGTAAAGCTCCCTCTACACTGTCCCAGCAAACAGCTCAGGCTATTCAGCTGTGCATGCATTATGTGATGTCCGAGTCTGTCCACGTCTAATATCCACACGTGCACACTTTCTAGCACCGTGGTCAGGAATCGGAACCCGGGCAGATGTTTCCAGGGACAAAGGGGCCTATCGTAGCCCCCACCCCCACTCCTGCTGCAGTGTCTGCGATCAACTAACCCCACACAGACTGAGACTGGCGCCCAACACCTCCGTGTTCTCAATGTCGCAAAAACTTTTGCCAGATAGTGATGTTTCCACTTGTGGCAGAGACCAGAACTAGAGGCCATCAATATAAGATAGTCACTAATAAATCCAACAGGGAATTCAGGAGAAACTCCTTCACCCAGAGAGTGGTGAGAATGTGGAACTCTCTCACACAATGTTTTCCTCTGTGACCCACACTGCAGCGGGGACAGTAACCTCTACCGCCTCAGTCGGATTATTACTAAAATTTAAGGACATTTTTTTGACTTTGGTTTCAATGAAAACACAACTGGTGAATTAATTCAAACAATCGACGGCTGTCAAAGCCTCTCAGATGCAAAGCACGTCACCATACCTAGAGTACAATGATCCAAATAAATCAGCTCACTGCAGAAAAATCATAACTCGATCCCATCAAAGGCATGAATCAGTTAGTTATGAGATGAAGTACTTCACACACCTCCCACACACAGGGCAGAACCAAGCAAGTCTCATCTTCTACGCCCTAAAGTAAAATGACAGAAGAAAGGATCAGTTCCATCGTTAATGTGGTTGGCAACCCTTCATTAAAGGATTATAAACTCCTTCTCCCAGTCAGACAGGAATCGCGCTCTACCCCAAGCCCATCCTTCCTTACACGCCATTAATAGCACAGCTGCCCGCCGGCGCTTTGCTCGCGTTCTTTATGGTTATTTTAGGGTTTGTAAACTTCGGGCTGACTATCGGCCAGAGAAACCATCTGTTAGAGGGAGGTCTCCCCTGTCAGGTAAATCGAGGCCACAGTCCAGAGCTGATTGGACATTGTTTGAGAACTCTATCTGAGAGACAGAATGAGGGTCTAAGAGAGGGAGAGATAAAGAGAAAGAGTAAAAAATTGAGAGATTGAGTGAGAGAGAGTGCATGCTTGTCTACCGTCCTGTTTTAGAATGGCCTGTACCAACATTATCATAGAATCATAGAATAGTACAGCACAGAAGGAGGCCATTCGGCCCATCGAGTCTGCGCCAGATGCTGAGAAAAGCAAAAGCACTAAGTTGATTTAGCAGCGGGGAGAACGCCCATCGCAGAACTTTCAACACACTGCAAGAGAGAGACATGAAAGAGAGAGAAAGAGAGGGGAAAGAGATCTTCATCTGTCCTGTCTTGGGTTGAATTCAAACCATAATTCCCAGATGGGAGGAAGAATGATGCCCTCTCTGTCAATCACTGGCTCAGTGGGTAGCACTGTCTCCTCTGAGTCAGAAGGCTGTGGGTTCAAGTCCCACTCCAGAGACTTGAGCACAAAATCCAGGCCGACACTCCAGGGCAGTGCTGAAGGAGTGTTGCACTGTGGGAGGGGCAGTGCTGAGGGAGTGCTGCACTGTCGGAGGGGCCGTCTTTCGGATGAGACGTTAAACCAAGGCCCTGTCTGCTCTCTCAGGTGTACATAAAAGATCCCACGGCACTATTTCGAAGAAGAGCAGGGGAGTTCTCCCCAGTGTCCTGGGCCAATATTTATCCCTCAATCACTAAAACAGATCATCTGGTCATTATCACATTGTTGTTTGTGGGAGCTTGCTGTGCGCAAATTGGCTGCTGTGTTTACCACATTACAACAGTGACTACACTCCAAATGTACTTCATTGGCTGTAAAGTGCTTTGGGACGTCCTGAGGTCGTGAAAGGCGCTATAGAAATGCAAGTCTTTATTTCTTTCTTCTTTCTTGGGCTGAGAATCTGGGTCCTAGAGGTAGCAGGGCAGCATTCATCGTGCACCTCACGCCTCCATCAGAGAATGGAAAACTTCATCAACACTGTCAGGGAGGGAGAAGAATATTCAAACCCATGGCCCAGAGGACAGAGGATCGTGCGTTTGTGCCACCCAGGCCTCTTGAGTTGATTTTGAATTCAGGTTTGAGAGATGAGCAGGTATAGTGTCATAACTAGCAAACGTTTACTGCCTTCCCCCCACCCCTGCCCCACCTCCACCTGCCCTCCGCCTTCCCCCCACCCCTGTACCACCTCCGCCCGCCCTCCACCTTCCCCCCTCCCCTGCCCCACCTCCGCCCGCCCTCCGCCTTCCCCCCACCCCTGTACCACCTCCGCCCGCCCTCCACCTTCCCCCCTCCCCTGCCCCACCTCCGCCCGCCCTCCACCTTCCCCCACCCCTGCCCCACCTCCACCTTCCCCCCCTCCCCTGCCCCACCTCCACCTTCCCCCCTCCCCTGCCCCACCTCCACCTTCCCCCCTCTCCTGCCCCACCTCCACCCGCCCTCCACCTTCCCCCTCCCCTGCCCCACCTCCACCCGCCCTCCACCTTCCCTCCTCCCCTGCCCCACCTCCACCCGCCCTCCACCTTCCCCCAACCCCTGCCCCACCTCCACCTTCCCCCCCTCCCCTGCCCCACCTCCACCTTCCCCCCCTCCCCTGCCCCACCTCCACCTTCCCCCCTCCCCTGCCCCACCTCCACCTTCCCCCCTCCCCTGCCCCACCTCCACCTTCCCCCCTCCCCTGCCCCACCTCCACCCGCTCTCCACCTTCCCCCCTCCCCTGCCCCACCCACACCTTCCCCCCTCCCCTGCCCCACCTCCACCTTCCCCCCTCCCCTGCCCCACCTCCACCTTCCCCCCACCCCTGCCCCACCTCCACCTTCCCCCCTCCCCTGCCCCACCTCCACCTTCCCCCCACCCCTGCCCCACCTCCACCCGCCCTCCACCTTCCCCCCTCCCCTGCCCCACCTCCACCTTCCCCCCTCCCCTGCCCCACCTCCACCTTCCCCCCACCCCTGCCCCACCTCCACCTTCCCCCCTCCCCTGCCCCACCTCCACCTTCCCCCTTACCCTGCCCCACCGCCACCTACGCCCCACCCCTGCCCCATCTCAG
This sequence comes from Squalus acanthias, assembly GCA_030390025.1. Taxonomy (NCBI): domain Eukaryota; kingdom Metazoa; phylum Chordata; class Chondrichthyes; order Squaliformes; family Squalidae; genus Squalus; species Squalus acanthias. The sequence continues at coordinate 32,049,070 of CM059441.1, forward strand.
CCCGCCCTCCACCTTCCCACCAACCCCAATCCTTCTGAACTGGAATCAAACCCAGATCCCTGAAGTGAAAGGATGCCGTTTTTGTGGAAATTTGAAAAACTTTGGGACTTTCCAAGTACGAGGCGGCCCTGAGGTTTTAAGTCAATCAAGATTCACTAAGTGGGAGAAGTGTTGAAATTCTCTCCAATTCCCTAATATGGAATCTTGAAGCCCAAACACCTGGGCATTGAGAGTTACGATTAAAGAATAAAGGGGACTGTTTATATTCTGGGTAATTACTGAAATTATTCAAGGAAATGTCATTGTTTTCTTTTCCACAGGAAACGCATAATTCTTTACCTTCTGTTAAAACAACTCTGTGCCTTTTCTGTCAGCGTGTCGAGCAGGCCGCAGTGTTTCGATAAACTTCACACATCTGATAACAATTTTAAGTAATTGACACAAAAAGTCTACTTTTTTAACCGTCACCTTCTCAAATTTCAATATTCCTTTGCTTCCATATCGAGTCTTCACGATTGTTATTATATATCAAACTAAGAAGTGCAACAGAATTACCTGCTCCCAGAGATAGGAGAGAGGACAACTTACTGCTACTTCGCAAGTGTCGTCAGATGCTGCCTTTCAGTTGGGCAGCTGTTGCTGTGGTGTCAGCCGTGGCTCAGTTGGGAGCTCACTCGCCTCTGAGTCAGAAAGTTGTGGGTTCAAGCTCCCACTCCAGAGACGTGAGTGCCTAATCCAAGCTGACACTCCTGGTGCAGTACTGAGGGAGCGCTGCACTGTCGGAGGGGCAGTACTTAGAGAGCACTGCACTGTCAGAGGGGCAGTACTGAGGGAGCGCTGCACTGTCGGAGGGGCAGTACTGAGGGAGCGCTGCACTGTCGGAGGGTCAGTACTGAGGGAGTGCTGCATTGTCAGAGGGGCAGTACTGAGGGAGCGCTGCACTGTCGGAGGGGCAGTGCTGAGGGAGCGCTGCACTGTCAGAGGGGCAGTGCTGAGGGTGCGCTGCACTGTCAGAGGGGCAGTACTGAGGGAGTGCTGCACTGTCGGAGGGGCAGTACTGAGGGAACACTGCACTGTCGGAGGGGCAGTACTGAGGGAGCGCTGCACTGTCGGAGGGGCAGTACTGAGGGAGTGCTGCACTGTCAGAGGGGCAGTACTGACGGAGTGTTGCACTGTCAGAGGGGCAGTACTGAGGGAGCGCTGCTCTGTCAGAGGGGCAGTACTGAGGGAGCGCTGCACTGTCGAAGGTGCGGCCTTTCGGATGAGATCTTAAAGCAAAGCCCTGTTTGCCTTCTCAGGTGGATCTGAAAGAACTCATGGCACTATTTTGAAGAAGAGCCGAGGAGTTCTCCCCGGTGTCCTGCCCAGAATTTATCCCTCAAACAACATCAGTAAAAAACAGATTATCTGGTCATTATCAGAGTGCTGTTTGTGGGAGCTTGCTGTGCACAAATTGGCTGCCGCGTTTCCTACATTACAACAGTGACTACACTTCAAAAGGCCTTCACTGGCTGTGAAGTGCTTTGGGAGGTCCCGAGGTGGTGTAAAGCGCTATAGAAATGCAAGTCAGTCTTTCTTTTTACTGGTAAAACAAAAGAAAAGAATGGTAATCGTTCTGACGAAAGGTCTTTGACCTGAAACGTTAACTCTGTTTCTCTCTTCACAGATGCTGCCTGACCTGCTGAGTATCTCCAGCATTTTCTGTTTTTAATAAACGAAAAGAAAGCTTTGAAATTTATGTCGCACCCTGTTACCTCTCTGGGAAATGTCCCAAAGTAACTAAACGTGGAATATTTCTGAAGCACAGTCGCTGTTGTTTTGTAGACAAGTGTGGCAGCCAATGTGTGCACAGCAAGATCCCACAGTAAGATGAACAATCAGTAAACCTGTGTTTTTGGTCGAGGAAGGAATGTTGAACACTGGGAGAACTCCCTGCTTTTCCTTGAATCCTGCCATGAGATCTTTAGAATGCACCTAAACAATGGGTCCCCCCGCCACCCGCCCCAATCATATGGGTTGTGGAAGCCCCTCAAGCTCTCCCCCTATAGGCCTACCCACCCGATCAGTCGGTATAAAGATGATTACGGCCAAGAAAGGAGCATTCGTGTTGTCAGTCTGCGAGTCCTCCCACTACTTACATAAGAACATACGAGCATTAACGGACAGGAAAAGACCCTCTGGTCCATCCAGCCCGTCCCTCGTGATTGCGATACCTTGTGGATCACAATATCTACACTCCCCCGCCCCACCCAAAGCGTGTGATCGCCTGGGTGAGGTGAAAAGCCAGATAAAAAACAATTGGTGGAGAGAAAAGAAATCTGGAAATTTCCTCTCCAAAATCCCCCCATGGTTGTGAGGGGGTGGTGCGGAGTCACACATTTTTTGGGAGGTCGGATGCTCACCACCTGGTCTGTAATGAGTTCGTTCACCTTAGCTGGAACACCAATAGCGGCACCACATCCGACCTCACTTCCCGCTGGGCTAGGGAGGGGAAAATCCGAACACTATCCAATGCCCTTGCTGGAAACATTGGGTGAGGACCTTGATGAATTCAATAGTGATGCCCTCTATAGTCAAATATCCTGCTGACATTATAGGCTAAATTTCAGGGCTGTGCACGCTACCAACACACATAGGAAATCATGGGCGCCTTGACTGGGATTTTCTGATTTACTCTGATGACATGAGGTCCCACCGGTGAAGAGCGAGCTCGCAAAATTTCCCCTTAACTGGCAGACGTGAAGAACGGTACATAGGAAGAGTCAGCGTCTGTAGGAGAGGGGAGACAAGGGGAGAAAATAGTGGGGGAAGTGGCATCACTATTTTCTCAGAGTTAGAAGAAAACAACATCTTGCATTTATATAGCGCCATTAATGTAGTAAAACATCCTAAAATATTTCACAGGAGAGTTATCAGACAACAATTTACACCGAGCCAAAGAAGGATATATTAGGACAAATAAGGTAGGTTTTATGGAGCATCTTAAGGGAGGAGAGAGAGGTAGAGAGGTTTAGAGAGGGAATTCCAGAGCTTAGGGCCCAGGCAGCTGAAGGCACGGCCGCCAATGGTGGAGCGATTAAAATCAGGGGATGCGCGAGAGGCCAGAATTGGAGGAGCGCAGAGATCTCGGAGGGTTGTGGGGCTGGAGGAGGTTACAGAGATAGGGAGGGGCGAGGCCATGGAGGGATTTGAAAACAAGGATGAGAATTTTAAAATCGAGCGTTGCCAGACCGGGAGCCAGTGTAGGCCAGCGAGCACAGGGGGTGATGGGTGAACGGGACTCGGTGCGAGTTAGGACACGGGCAGCCGAGTTTTGGAGGAGCTCCAGTTTACAGAGGGTAGAATGTGGGAAGCCGGCCAGGAGTGCGTTGGAATAGTCGAGTCTGGGGGTAACAAAGGCACGGATGAGGGTTTCAGCAGCTGATGGGCTGAGGCAGAAGACATGCTTACTGCTTTGCCCCCTCTATAAACGGAGAAAATACAGCTTCGAAAACTCAACCGCTGGTTGGAAAACAAGAATTATATTAAAGCCAAGCAGCAGTTAGTGGTGCCTCAGATACTCGGGGCTTCAGCAGAAACAGGGCAAGCTCCAAAGGGTGACGTCTATTTTGGATCACAAATGGAAGTCAGTGATTTTAAAATGAATATATACCTAACATCAGGCTTCGGGAAACATGCTAATGATGCTTATTAACGGGCTGAATGAAGGCCTGACATGCCGCATGTCAGCTCGTGACTAATGCGCTGGTGGTGTAATGGCCGCCATGAGTGGGTTTAATTATAACCTGTCTCACACTATTTTGTCAGCAGCTTTGATGAAACTGTTACCCTCAAGCTTGTGATGGCAAAAAAAAAGCAATTTAAAAAGCAAAAAAAAGGAAAAGAGAGAGAGAGACAGAAGAAAGAACCGCATCGAATTAAAAATGCAGATTCATTTCAGAAGAGCCCAGGAAAAATAAAAGCGTTCGCTTGAATCTTTTTCATTTTGAGACTGTAATGGAAGGGAGTGGATCGACCCGCAAGGTACAGACTTCTCGACCGCCTGGCATTTTTCCATTTAATTTTGATATTATTCCGATCTTTTCATTAAAAAGGAAAATGCCATTCCATGGCGAGTCAATAAGCAATGGGAGAAATGATCAGCTGTTTAAGGTCTGTGTTGCTCAGTTGTTGTCCAGTTGGGAATGGATTGAGATTGTGTGACGAGCACCAATTAGGACCCCCAAACACATCAGTGCAGAGCATCAGGGAGGGGCAGCAATCAGGAGCCAATGTTTTTCACTGGGTGTAAACTTATTGCAGGAAAAGAACAAAAGGAGAAGTCAAGGGCCAACGAGCTCTTTCCCAAAGGACACCAACTCACCCAGTCCAACATTCACCTCACCCAGCCCAACATCACACTCACCCAGCCCAACATACCACTCACCCAGCCCAACATCACACTCACACAGCCCAACATCACAATCACCCAGCCCAAAATCACACTCACCCAGTCCACAATCACACTGACCCAGTCTGACATCACACTCACCCAGCCCAACATACCAATCACCCAGCCCAACATCACACTCACCCAGCCCAACATCACACTCACCCAGCCCAACATACCACTCACCCAGCACAATATCACACTCACCCAGCCCAACATCACACTCACCCAGTCTGACATCACACTCATCCAGCCCGACATCACACTCACCCAGCCCAACATCACACTCACCCAGTCTGACATCACACTCACCCAGCCCAACATCACACTCACCCAGCCCAACATACCACTCACCCAGCACAATATCACACTCACACAGCCCAACATCACAATCACCCAGCCCAAAATCACACTCACCAAGTCCACAATCACACTGACCCAGTCTGACATCACACTCAACCAGCCCGACATCACACTGACCCAGACCAACATCTCACTCGCCCAGTCCAACATCACACTCAACCAGCCCAACATCAAACTGACCCAGCCCAACATCACACTCACCCAGACCAACATCTCACTCGCCCAGTCCAACATCACACTCAACCAGCGCAACATCAAACTGACCCAGCCCAACATCACACTCACCCAGACCAACATCACACTCACCCAGACCAACATCTCACTCACCCAGTCCAACATCACACTCACCCAGTCCAACATCACACTCACTCAGCCCAATATCACACTCACCCAGCCCAATATCACACTCACCCAGTCCAACATCACATTCACCCAGTCCAACATCACACTTACCCAGCCCAACATCACACTCACCCAGCCCGACATCACACTCACCCAGTCCAACATCACACTCACCCAGTCCGACATCACACTCACCCAGTCCAAAATCATACTCACCCAGTCCGAAATCACACTCACCCAGTCCGACATCACACTCACCCAGCGCAACATCACACTCACCCAGTCTGACATCACACTCACCCAGCCCAACATCACACTCACCCAGTCTGACCTCACACTCACCCAGCCCAACATTACACTCACCCAGCCAAACATCACACTCACCCAACATCACACTCACCAAGCCCAACATCACACTCACCCAGCCCGACATCACACTCACCCAGTCCAACATCACACTCACCCAGCACAACATCACACTCACCCAGTCCAACATCACACTCACCCAGCCCAGCATCACACTCGCCCAACATCACACTCACCCAGTCCGACATCACACTCACCCAGTCCAACATCACACTCACCCAGCCCAACATCACACTCACCCAGTCCGACATCACATTCACCCAGTCCAACATCACAGTCAGCAAACCCAACATCACACTCACCCAGTCCAACATCACACTCACCCAGTCCAACATCACACTAACCCAGCCCAACATCACACTCACCCAACATCACACTCACCTAGCCCAACATCACACTCACCCAACATCACACTCACCCAGCCCAAAATCACACTCACCCAGTCCAACATCACACTCACCCAACATCACACTCACCCAGTCCAACATCACACTCACCCAGTCCAACATCACACTCACCCAGTCCAACATCACACTCACCCAGTCCAACATCACACTCACCCAGCCCAACATCACACTCACCCAGTCCAACATCACACTCACCCAGTCCAACATCACACTCACCCAATCCAACATCACACTCACCCAGCCCAACATCACACTCACCCAGCCCAACATCACACTCACCCAATCCAACATCACACTCACCCAGTCCTAACATCACACTCACCAATCTAACATCACACACACCCAGACCAACATCACACTCACCCAGCCCAACATCACACTCACCCACCCAACATCACACTCACCCAGCCCAACATCACACTCACCCTGCCCAACATCACACTCACCCTGCCCAACATCACACTCACCCAGCCCAACATCACACTCACCCAGCCCAACATCACACTCACCCAGTCCAACATCACAGTCACCCAGCCCAACATCACACTCACCCAGCCCAACATCACACTCACCCAGCCCAACATCACACTCACCCAGCCCAACATCACACTCACCCAGCCCAACATCACACTCACCCAGCCCAACATCACACTCACCCAGTCTGACATCACACTCAACCAGCCCAACATCAAACTGACCCAGCCCAACATCACACTCAACCAGCGCAACATCAAACTGACCCAGCCCAACATCACACTCACCCAGACCAACATCACACTCACCCAGACCAACATCTCACTCACCCAGTCCAACATCACACTCACCCAGTCCAACATCACACTCACTCAGCCCAACATCACACTCAACCAGCGCAACATCAAACTGACCCAGCCCAACATCACACTCACCCAGACCAACATCACACTCACCCAGACCAACATCTCACTCACCCAGTCCAACATCACACTCACCCAGTCCAACATCACACTCACTCAGCCCATTATCACACTCACCCAGCCCAATATCACACTCACCCAGTCCAACATCACATTCACCCAGTCCAACATCACACTTACCCAGCCCAACATCACACTCACCCAGCCCGACATCACACTCACCCAGTCCAACATCACACTCACCCAGTCCGACATCACACTCACCCAGTCCAACATCACACTCACCCAGTTCAACATCACACTCACCCAGTCCAAAATCATACTCACCCAGTCCGAAATCACACTCACCCAGTCCGACATCACACTCACCCAGCGCAACATCACACTCACCCAGTCTGACATCACACTCACCCAGCCCAACATCACACTCACCCAGTCTGACATCACACTCACCCAGCCCAACATCACACTCACCCAGCCAAACATCACACTCACCCAACATCACAATCACCAAGCCCAACATCACACTCACCCAGCCCGACATCACACTCACCCAGTCCAACATCACACTCACCCAGCACAACATCACACTCACCCAGTCCAACATCACACTCACCCAGCCCAGCATCACACTCGCCCAAAATCACAATCACCCAGTCCGACATCACACTCACCCAGTCCAACATCACACTCACCCAGCCCAACATCACACTCACCCAGTCCGACATCACATTCACCCAATCCAACATCACAGTCAGCCAACCCAACATCACACTCACCCAGTCCAACATCACACTCACCCAGTCCAACATCACACTAACCCAGCCCAACATCACACTCACCCAACATCACACGCACCCAGTCCAACATCACACTCAGCCAGTCCAACATCGCACTCACCCAGTCCCACATCACACTCACCCAGTCTAACATCACACTCACCCAGCCCAACATCACACTCACCCAGCCCAATATCACAATCACCCAGTCCAACATCACACTCACCCAGACCGACATCACACTCACCCAGCCAAACATCACACTCACCCAGCCCAACATCACACTCACCCAGACTAACATCACACTCACCCAGTCTAACAACACACTCACCCTACCCAACATCGCACTCACCCAGCCCAACATCTCACTCACCCAACCCAACATCACGCTCACCCAACATCACACTCACCCATCCCAAAATCACACTCACCCAGTCTAACATCACACTCACCCAGCCCAACATCACACTCACCCAGTCTAACATCACACTCACCCAGCCCAACATCACACTCACCCATCCCAACATCTCACTTACCCAACCCAACATCACACTCACCCAACCCAATATCACACTCACCCAACATCACACTCACCCAGCCCAAAATCACACTCACCCAGTCCAACATCACATTCACCCAGTCCAACATCACACTTACCCAGCCCAACATCACACTCACCCAGCCCGACATCACACTCACCCAGTCCAACATCACACTCACCCAGTTCGACATCACACTCACCCAGTCCAACATCACACTCACCCAGTTCAACATCACACTCACCCAGTCCAAAATCATACTCACCCAGTCCGAAATCACACTCACCCAGTCCGACATCACACTCACCCAGCGCAACATCACACTCACCCAGTCTGACATCACACTCAACCAGCTCAACATCAAACTGACCCAGCCCAACATCACACTCACCCAGACCAACATCACACTCACCCAGACCAACATCTCACTCACCCAGTCCAACATCACACACACCCAGTCCAACATCACACTCACTCAGCCCAATATCACACTCACCCAGCCCAATATCACACTCACCCAGTCCAACATCACATTCACCCAGTCCAACATCACACTTACCCAGCCCAACATCACACTCACCCAGCCCGACATCACACTCACCCAGTCCAACATCACACTCACCCAGTCCGACATCACACTCACCCAGTCCAACATCACACTCACCCAGTTCAACATCACACTCACCCAGTCCAAAATCATACTCACCCAGTCCGAAATCACACTCACCCAGTCCGACATCACACTCACCCAGCGCAACATCACACTCACCCAGTCTGACATCACACTCACCCAGCCCAACATCACACTCACCCAGTCTGACATCACACTCACCCAGCCCAACATCACACTCACCCAGCCAAACATCACACTCACCCAGTCCAACATCACACTAACCCAGCCCAGCATCACACTCGCCCAAAATCACAATCACCCAGTCCGACATCACACTCACCCAGTCCAACATCACACTCAACCAGCGCAACATCAAACTGACCCAGCCCAACATCACACTCACCCAGACCAACATCTCACTCGCCCAGTCCAACATCACACTCAACCAGCGCAACATCAAACTGACCCAGCCCAACATCACACTCACCCAGACCAACATCACACTCACCCAGACCAACATCTCACTCACCCAGTCCAACATCACACTCACCCAGTCCAACATCACACTCACCCAGCCCAATATCACACTCACCCAGCCCAATATCACACTCACCCAGTCCAACATCACATTCACCCAGTCCAACATCACACTTACCCAGCCCAACATCACACTCACCCAGCCCGACATCACACTCACCCAGTCCAACATCAAACGCACCCAGTCCGACATCACACTCACCCAGTCCAAAATCATACTCACCCAGTCCGAAATCACACTCACCCAGTCCGACATCACACTCACCCAGCGCAACATCACACTCACCCAGTCTGACATCACACTCACCCAGCCCAACATCACACTCAACCAGTCTGACATCACACTCACCCAGACCAACATCTCACTCGCCCAGTCCAACATCACACTCAACCAGCGCAACATCAAACTGACCCAGCCCAACATCACACTCACCCAGACCAACATCACACTCACCCAGACCAACATCTCACTCACCCAGTCCAACATCACACTCACCCAGTCCAACATCACACTCACCCAGCCCAATATCACACTCACCCAGCCCAATATCACACTCACCCAGTCCAACATCACATTCACCCAGTCCAACATCACACTTACCCAGCCCAACATCACACTCACCCAGCCCGACATCACACTCACCCAGTCCAACATCAAACTCACCCAGTCCGACATCACACTCACCCAGTCCAAAATCATACTCACCCAGTCTGAAATCACACTCACCCAGTCCGACATCACACTCACCCAGCGCAACATCACACTCACCCAGTCTGACATCACACTCACCCAGCCCAACATCACACTCAACCAGTCTGACATCACACTCACCCAGCCCAACATTACACTCACCCAGCCAAACATCACACTCACCCAACATCACACTCACCAAGCCCAACATCACACTCACCCAGCCCGACATCACACTCACCCAGTCCAACATCGCACTCACCCAGCACAACATCACACTCACCCAGTCCAACATCACACTCACCCAGCCCAGCATCACACTCGCCCAACATCACACTCACCCAGTCCGACATCACACTCACCCAGTCCAACATCACACTCACCCAGCCCAACATCACACTCACCCAAACCGACATCACATTCACCCAGTCCAACATAACAGTCAGCCAACCCAACATCACACTCACCCAGTCCAACATCACACTCACCCAGTCCAACATCACACTAACCCAGCCCAACATCACACTCACCCAACATCACACTCACCGAGCCCAACATCACACTCACCCAACATCACACTCACCCAGCCCAAAATCACACTCACCCAGTCCAACATCACACTCACCCAACATCACACTCACCCAGTCCAACATCACACTCACCCAGTCCCACATCACACTCACCCAATTCAACATCACACTCACCCAGTCCAACATCACACTCACCCAGTCCAACATCACACTCACCCAGTCCAACATCACACTCACCCAGTCCAACATCACACTCACCCAGCCGAACATCACACTCACCCAATCCAACATCACACTCACCCAGTCCAACATCACACTCACCCAATCCAACATCACACTCACCCAGCCCAACATCACACTCACCCAGCCCAACATCACACTCACCCAATCCAACATCACACTCACCCAGTCTAACATCACACTCACCAATTCTAACATCACACACACCCAGACCAACATCACACTCTCCCAGCCCAACATCTCACTCACCCAACCCAACATCACACTCACCCAGCCCAACATCAAACTCACCCTGCCCAACATCACACTCACCCTGCCCAACATCACACTCACCCAGCCCAACATCACACTCACCCAGCCCAACATCACACTCACCCAGTCCAACATCACACTCACTCAGCCCAACATCACACTCACCCAGCCCAACATCACACTCACCCAGCCCAACATCACACTCACCCAGCCCAACATCACACTCACGCAGCCCAACATCACACTCACCCAGCCCAACATCACACTCACCCAGTCTGACATCACACTCAACCAGCCCAACATCAAACTGACCCAGCCCAACATCACACTCAACCAGCGCAACATCAAACTGACCCAGCCCAACATCACACTCAACCAGCACAACATCACACTCACCCAGTCCAAAATCACACTCACTCAGCCCAATATCACACTCACCCAGCCCAATATCACACTCACCCAGTCCAACATCACATTCACCCAGTCCAACATCACACTTACCCAGCCCAACATCACACTCACCCAGCCCGACATCACACTCACCCAGTCCAACATCACACTCACCCAGTCCGACATCACACTCACCCAGTCCAACATCACACTCACCCAGTTCAACATCACACTCACCCAGCGCAACATTACACTCACCCAGTCTGACATCACACTCACCCAGCCCAACATCACACTCACCCAGTCTGACATCACACTCACCCAGCCCAACATCACACTCACCCAGCCAAACATCACACTCACCCAACATCACAATCACCAAGCCCAACATCACACTCACCCAGCCCGACATCACACTCACCCAGTCCAACATCACACTCACCCAGCACAACATCTCACTCACCCAGTCCAACATCACACTCACCCAGCCCAGCATCACACTCGCCCAAAATTACAATCACCCAGTCCGACATCACACTCACCCAGTCCAACATCACACTCACCCAGCCCAACATCACACTCACCCAGTCCGACATCACATTCACCCAATCCAACATCACAGTCAGCCAACCCAACATCACACTCACCCAGTCCAACATCACACTCACCCAGTCCAACATCACACTAACCCAGCCCAACATCACACTCACCCAACATCACACTCACCTAGCCCAACATCACACTCACCCAACATCACACTCACCCAGCCCAAAATCACACTCACCCAGTCCAACATCACACTCACCCAACATCACACTCACCCAGTCCAACATCACACTCACCCAGTCCAACATCACACTCACCCAATTCAACATCACACTCACCCAGTCCAACATCACACTCACCCAGTCCAACATCACACTCACCCAGTCCAACATCACACTCACCCAGTCCAACATCACACTCACCCAGCCCAACCTCACACTCACCCAATCCAACATCACACTCACCCAGTCCAACATCACACTCACCCAATCCAACATCACACTCACCCAGCCCAACATCACACTCACCCAGCCCAAAATCACACTCACCCAATCCAACATCACACTCACCCAGTCCAACATCATACTCACCAAATCTAACATCACACACACCCAGACCAACATCACACTCTCCCAGCCCAACATCTCACTCACCCAACCCAACATCACACTCACCCAGCCCAACATCACACTCACCCTGCCCAACATCACACTCACCCTGCCCAACATCACACTCACCCAGCCCAACATCACACTCACCCAGCCCAACATCACACTCACCCAGTCCAACATCACACTCACTCAGCCCAACATCACACTCACCCAGCCCAACATCACACTCACCCAGCCCAACATCACACTCACCCAGCCCAACATCACACTCACCCAGCCCAACATCACACTCACCCAGCCCAACATCGCACTCACCCAGCCCAAAATCACACTCACCCAGTCCGACATCACACTCATCCAGCACAACATCACACTCACCCAGTCCAACATCACACTCACCCAACATCACACGCACCCAGTCCAACATCACACTCACCCAGTCCAACATCGCACTCACCCAGTCCCACATCACACTCACCCAGTCTAACATCACACTCACCCAGCCCAACATCACACTCACCCAGCCCAATATCACAATCACCCAGTCCAACATCACACTCACCCAGACCGACATCACACTCACCCAGCCAAACATCACACTCACCCAGCCCAACATCACACTCACCCAGACCAACATCACACTCACCCAGTCTAACAACACACTCACCCTACCCAACATCGCAATCACCCAGCCCAACATCTCACTCACCCAACCCAACATCACACTCACCCAACATCACACTCACCCATCCCAAAATCACACTCACCCAGTCTAACATCACACTCACCCAGCCCAACATCACACTCACCCAGTCTAACATCACACTCACCCAGCCCAACATCACACTCACCCATCCCAACATCTCACTCACCCAACCCAACATCACACTCACCCAACCCAATATCACACTCACCCAACATCACACTCACCCAGCCCAAAATCACACTCACCCAGTCCAACATCACATTCACCCAGTCCAACATCACACTTACCCAGCCCAACATCACACTCACCCAGCCCGACATCACACTCACCCAGTCCAACATCAAACTCACCCAGTTCGACATCACACTCACCCAGTCCAACATCACACTCACCCAGTTCAACATCACACTCACCCAGTCCAAAATCATACTCACCCAGTCCGAAATCACACTCACCCAGTCCGACATCACACTCACCCAGCGCAACATCACACTCACCCAGTCTGACATCACACTCAACCAGCGCAACATCAAACTGACCCAGCCCAACATCACACTCACCCAGACCAATATCACACTCACCCAGACCAACATCTCACTCACCCAGTCCAACATCACACTCACCCAGTCCAACATCACACTCACTCAGCCCAACATCACACTCACCCAGCCCAATATCACACTCACCCAGTCCAACATCACATTCACCCAGTCCAACATCACACTTACCCAGCCCAACATCACACTCACCCAGCCCGACATCACACTCACCCAGTCCAACATCACACTCACCCAGTCCGACATCACACTCACCCAGTCCAACATCACACTCACCCAGTTCAACATCACACTAACCCAGTCCAAAATCATACTCACCCAGTCCGAAATCACACAGACCCAGTCCGACATCACACTCACCCAGCGCAACATCACACTCACCCAGTCTGACATCACACTCACCCAGCCCAACATCACACTCACCCAGTCTGACATCACACTCACCCAGCCCAACATCACACTCACCCAGCCAAACATCACACTCACCCAACATCACAATCACCAAGCCCAACATCACACTCACCCAGCCCGACATCACACTCACCCAGTCCAACATCGCACTCACCCAGTCCCACATCTCACTCACCCAGTCCAACATCACACTCACCCAGCCCAGCATCACACTCGCCCAAAATTACAATCACCCAGTCCGACATCACACTCACCCAGTCCAACATCACACTCACCCAGCCCAACATCACACTCACCCAGTCCGACATCACATTCACCCAATCCAACATCACAGTCAGCCAACCCAACATCACACTCACCCAGTCCAACATCACACTCACCCAGTCCAACATCACACTAACCCAGCCCAACATCACACTCACCCAACATCACACTCACCTAGCCCAACATCACACTCACCCAACATCACACTCACCCAGCCCAAAATCACACTCACCCAGTCCAACATCACACTCACCCAACATCACACTCACCCAGTCCAACATCACACTCACCCAGTCCAACATCACACTCACCCAATTCAACATCACACTCACCCAGTCCAACATCACACTCACCCAGTCCAACATCACACTCACCCAGTCCAACATCACACTCACCCAGTCCAACATCACACTCACCCAGCCCAACCTCACACTCACCCAATCCAACATCACACTCACCCAGTCCAACATCACACTCACCCAATCCAACATCACACTCACCCAGCCCAACATCACACTCACCCAGCCCAAAATCACACTCACCCAATCCAACATCACACTCACCCAGTCCAACATCATACTCACCAAATCTAACATCACACACACCCAGACCAACATCACACTCTCCCAGCCCAACATCTCACTCACCCAACCCAACATCACACTCACCCAGCCCAACATCACACTCACCCTGCCCAACATCACACTCACCCTGCCCAACATCACACTCACCCAGCCCAACATCACACTCACCCAGCCCAACATCACACTCACCCAGTCCAACATCACACTCACTCAGCCCAACATCACACTCACCCAGCCCAACATCACACTCACCCAGCCCAACATCACACTCACCCAGCCCAACATCACACTCACCCAGCCCAACATCACACTCACCCAGCCCAACATCGCACTCACCCAGCCCAAAATCACACTCACCCAGTCCGACATCACACTCATCCAGCACAACATCACACTCACCCAGTCCAACATCACACTCACCCAACATCACACGCACCCAGTCCAACATCACACTCACCCAGTCCAACATCGCACTCACCCAGTCCCACATCACACTCACCCAGTCTAACATCACACTCACCCAGCCCAACATCACACTCACCCAGCCCAATATCACAATCACCCAGTCCAACATCACACTCACCCAGACCGACATCACACTCACCCAGCCAAACATCACACTCACCCAGCCCAACATCACACTCACCCAGACCAACATCACACTCACCCAGTCTAACAACACACTCACCCTACCCAACATCGCACTCACCCAGCCCAACATCTCACTCACCCAACCCAACATCACACTCACCCAACATCACACTCACCCATCCCAAAATCACACTCACCCAGTCTAACATCACACTCACCCAGCCCAACATCACACTCACCCAGTCTAACATCACACTCACCCAGCCCAACATCACACTCACCCAGTCTAACATCACACTCACCCAGCCCAACATCACACTCACCCATCCCAACATCTCACTCACCCAACCCAACATCACACTCACCCAACCCAATATCACACTCACCCAACATCACACTCACCCAGCCCAAAATCACACTCACCCAGTCCAACATCACATTCACCCAGTCCAACATCACACTTACCCAGCCCAACATCACACTCACCCAGCCCGACATCACACTCACCCAGTCCAACATCAAACTCACCCAGTTCGACATCACACTCACCCAGTCCAACATCACACTCACCCAGTTCAACATCACACTCACCCAGTCCAAAATCATACTCACCCAGTCCGAAATCACACTCACCCAGTCCGACATCACACTCACCCAGCGCAACATCACACTCACCCAGTCTGACATCACACTCAACCAGCGCAACATCAAACTGACCCAGCCCAACATCACACTCACCCAGACCAATATCACACTCACCCAGACCAACATCTCACTCACCCAGTCCAACATCACACTCACCCAGTCCAACATCACACTCACTCAGCCCAACATCACACTCACCCAGCCCAATATCACACTCACCCAGTCCAACATCACATTCACCCAGTCCAACATCACACTTACCCAGCCCAACATCACACTCACCCAGCCCGACATCACACTCACCCAGTCCAACATCACACTCACCCAGTCCGACATCACACTCACCCAGTCCAACATCACACTCACCCAGTTCAACATCACACTCACCCAGTCCAAAATCATACTCACCCAGTCCGAAATCACACAGACCCAGTCCGACATCACACTCACCCAGCGCAACATCACACTCACCCAGTCTGACATCACACTCACCCAGCCCAACATCACACTCACCCAGTCTGACATCACACTCACCCAGCCCAACATCACACTCACCCAGCCAAACATCACACTCACCCAACATCACAATCACCAAGCCCAACATCACACTCACCCAGCCCGACATCACACTCACCCAGTCCAACATCACACTCACCCAGCACAACATCACACTCACCCAGTCCAACATCACACTCACCCAGCCCAGCATCACACTCGCCCAAAATCACAATCACCCAGTCCAACATCACACTCACCCAGTTCAACATCACACTCACTCAGTCCAAAATCATACTCACCCAGTCCGAAATCACACTCACCCAGTCCGACATCACACTCACCCAGCGCAACATTACACTCACCCAGTCTGACATCACACTCACCCAGCCCAACATCACACTCACCCAGTCTGACATCACACTCACCCAGCCCAACATCACACTCACCCAGCCAAACATCACACTCACCCAACATCACAATCACCAAGCCCAACATCACACTCACCCAGCCCGACATCACACTCACCCAGTCCAACATCACACTCAGCCAGCAGAACATCACACTCACCCAGTCCAACATCACACTCACCCAGCCCAGCATCACACTCGCCCAAAATCACAATCACCCAGTCCGACATCACACTCACCCAGTCCAACATCACACTCACCCAGTCCAACATCACACTCACCCAGTCCAACATCACACTCACCCAATTCAACATCACTCTCACCCAGTCCAACATCACACTCACCCAGTCTAACATCACACTCACCCAGTCCAACATCACACTCACCCAGTCCAACATCACACTCACCCAGCCCAACCTCACACTCACCCAATCCAACATCACACTCACCCAGTCCAACATCACACTCACCCAATCCAACATCACACTCACCCAGCCCAACATCACACTCACCCAGCCCAAAATCACAGTCACCCAATCCAACATCACACTCACCCAGTCCAACATCATACTCACCAAATCTAACATCACACACACCCAGACCAACATCACACTCTCCCAGCCCAACATCTCACTCACCCAACCCAACATCACACTCACCCAGCCCAACATCACACTCACCCTGCCCAACATCACACTCACCCTGCCCAACATCACACTCACCCAGCCCAACATCACACTCACCCAGCCCAACATCACACTCACCCAGTCCAACATCACACTCACTCAGCCCAACATCACACTCACCCAGCCCAACATCACACTCACCCAGCCCAACATCACACTCACCCAGCCCAACATCACACTCACCCAGCCCAACATCACACTCACCCAGCCCAACATCACACTCACCCAGCCCAAAATCACACTCACCCAGTCCGACATCACACTCATCCAGCACAACATCACACTCACCCAGTCCAACATCACACTCACCCAACATCACACGCACCCAGTCCAACATCACACTCACCCAGTCCAACATCGCACTCACCCAGTCCCACATCACACTCACCCAGTCAAACATCACACTCACCCAGCCCAACATCACACTCACCCAGCCCAATATCACAATCACCCAGTCCAACATCACACTCACCCAGACCAACATCACACTCACCCAGTCTAACAACACACTCACCCTACCCAACATCGCACTCACCCAGCCCAACATCTCACTCACCCAACCCAACATCACACTCACCCAACATCACACTCACCCATCCCAAAATCACACTCACCCAGTCTAACATCACACTCACCCAGCCCAACATCACACTCACCCAGTCTAACATCACACTCACCAAGCCCAACAACACACTCACCCATCCCAACATCTCACTCACCCAACCCAACATCACACTCACCCAACCCAATATCACACTCACCCAACATCACACTCACCCAGCCCAAAATCACACTCACCCAGTCCAACATCACATTCACCCAGTCCAACATCACACTTACCCAGCCCAACATCACACTCACCCAGCCCGACATCACACTCACCCAGTCCAACATCACGCTCACCCAGTTCGACATCACACTCACCCAGTCCAACATCACACTCACCCAGTTCAACATCACACTCACCCAGTCCAAAATCATACTCACCCAGTCCGAAATCACACTCACCCAGTCCGACATCACACTCACCCAGCGCAACATCACACTCACCCAGTCTGACATCACACTCAACCAGCGCAACATCAAACTGACCCAGCCCAACATCACACTCACCCAGACCAACATCACACTCACCCAGACCAACATCTCACTCACCCAGTCCAACATCACACTCACCCAGTCCAACATCACACTCACTCAGCCCAATATCACACTCACCCAGCCCAATATCACACTCACCCAGTCCAACATCACATTCACCCAGTCCAACATAACACTTACCCAGCCCAACATCACACTCACCCAGCCCGACATCACACTCACCCAGTCCAACATCACACTCACCCAGTCCGACATCACACTCACCCAGTCCAACATCACACTCATCCAGTTCAACATCACACTCACCCAGTCCAAAATCATACTCACCCAGTCCGAAATCACACAGACCCAGTCCGACATCACACTCACCCAGCGCAACATCACACTCACCCAGTCTGACATCACACTCACCCAGCCCAACATCACACTCACCCAGTCTGACATCACACTCACCCAGCCCAACATCACACACACCCAGCCAAACATCACACTCACCCAACATCACAATCACCAAGCCCAACATCACATTCACCCAGCCCGACATCACACTCACCCAGTCCAACATCACACTCACCCAGCACAACATCACACTCACCCAGTCCAACATCACACTCACCCAGCCCAGCATCACACTCGCCCAAAATCACAATCACCCAGTCCGACATCACACTCACCCAGTCCAACATCACACTCACCCAGCCCAACATCACACTCACCCAGTCCGACATCACATTCACCCAATCCAACATCACAGTCAGCCAACCCAACATCACACTCACCCAGTCCAACATCACACTCACCCAGTCCAACATCACACTCACCCAGCCCAACATCACACTCACCCAGTCTGACATCACACTCACCCAGCCCAACATCACACACACCCAGCCAAACATCACACTCACCCAACATCACAATCACCAAGCCCAACATCACATTCACCCAGCCCGACATCACACTCACCCAGTCCAACATCACACTCACCCAGCACAACATCACACTCACCCAGTCCAACATCACACTCACCCAGCCCAGCATCACACTCGCCCAAAATCACAATCACCCAGTCCGACATCACACTCACCCAGTCCAACATCACACTCACCCAGCCCAACATCACACTCACCCAGTCCGACATCACATTCACCCAATCCAACATCACAGTCAGCCAACCCAACATCACACTCACCCAGTCCAACATCACACTCACCCAGTCCAACATCACACTCACCCAGCCCAACATCACACTCACCCAGCCCAACATCACACTCACCCAGCCCAACATCACACTCACCCAGCCCAACATCACACTCACCCAGCCCAACATCACACTCACCCAGCTCAAAATCACACTCACCCAGTCCGACATCACACTCATCCAGCACAACATCACACTCACCCAGTCCAACATCACACTCACCCAACATCACACGCACCCAGTCCAACATCACACTCACCCAGTCCAACATCGCACTCACCCAGTCCCACATCACACTCACCCAGTCTAAAATCACACTCACCCAGCCCAACATCACACTCACCCAGCCCAATATCACAATCACCCAGTCCAACATCACACTCACCCAGACCGACATCACACTCACCCAGCCAAACATCACACTCACCCAGCCCAACATCACACTCACCCAGCCCAACATCTCACTCATCCAACCCAACATCACACTCACCCAACATCACACTCACCCATCCCAAAATCACACTCACCCAGTCTAACATCACACTCACCCAGCCCAACATCACACTCACCCAGTCTAACATCACACTCACCCAGTCCAAAATCATACTCACTCAGTCCGAAATCACACTCACCCAGCCCGACATCACACTCACCCAGCCCAATATCACAATCACCCAGTCCAACATCACACTCACCCAGACCGACATCACACTCACCCAGCCCAACATCACACTCACCCAGCCCAATATCACAATCACCCAGTCCAACATCACACTCACCCAGACCGACATCACACTCACCCAGCCAAACATCACACTCAGCCAGCCCAACATCACACTCACCCAGACCAACATCACACTCACCCAGTCTAACAACACACTCACCCTACCCAACATCGCACTCACCCAGCCCAACATCTCACTCATCCAACCCAACATCACACTCACCCAACATCACACTCACCCATCCCAAAATCACACTCACCCAGTCTAACATCACACTCACCCAGCCCAACATCACACTCACCCAGTCTAACATCACACTCACCCAGCCCAACATCACACTCACCCTGTCCAACATCACACTCACCCAGTTCGACATCACACTCACCCAGTCCAACATCACACTCACCCAGTTCAACATCACACTCACCCAGTCCAAAATCATACTCACCCAGTCCGAAATCACACTCACCCAGTCCGACATCACACTCACCCAGCGCAACATCACACTCACCCAGTCTGACATCACACTCACCCAGCCCAACATTACACTCACCCAGTCTGACATCACACTCACCCAGCCCAACATCACACTCACCCAGCCAAACATCACACTCACCCAACATCACAATCACCAAGCCCAACATCACACTCACCCAGCTCGACATCACACTCACCCAGTCCAACATCACACTCACCCAGCACAACATCACACTCACCCAGTCCAACATCACACTCACCCAGTCCGACATCACACTCACCCAGTCCGACATCACACTCACCCAGTCCAACATCACACTCACCCAGCCCAACATCACACTCACCCAGTCCGACATCACACTCACCCAGTCCAACATCACACTCACCCAGCCCAACATCACACTCACCCAGTCCGACATCACACTCACCCAGTCCAACATCACACTCACCCAGCCCAACATCACACTCACCCAGTCCGACATCACACTCACCCAGTCCAACATCACACTCACCCAGTCCAACATCGCACTCACCCAGTCCCACATCACACTCACCCAGTCTAACATCACACTCATC
>CM059441.1:32071226-32163837 GCA_030390025.1 Squalus acanthias
GTCCCAGCACTGATCTTTGTGGAACACCACTACCCACCTTCTGCCACTGTGAATAGCTACCCTTTACCCCAACTCTCTGCTTTCTGTCCTGAAGCAAGCCAGCAAACAATTCTGCTACTTGTCCCCTGACTCCGCATTCTCTGACCTTGTTCATCAGTCTATTATGGGGTACCTTATTGAAGACCTTTTGAAAATCCAGATAAATTACATCTACTACATTACCATTGTCTACTCTCTCTGTTACCTCTTCAAAAAATTCAATTAGGTTGGTCAAGCAAGACTTTCCCTTTGAAATCCATGCTGACTATTCATTATTATATTTTTGGTTTCTAGATGTTCTTCTATTTTCTCCTTTAGTAGGGATTCCATTATTCTTCCTACCACCGATGTTAAGCTGACATGGTCTATAATTCCCTGGACATGTTCTATCCCCCTTCTTAAATATAGGTATTAAGTTAGCTATCCGCCAGTCCTCCGGCACTACACTTTTGGCTAACAAATTATTAAATATGCATAGTAATGCCTCTGCTATCTCTTCCCTTGATTCTTTTAAAATGCGTGGATGCAATCTATCCGGACTAGGGGTTTTATCCTCTTTGAGTTTGATTAGTTTATTTAATATATCTCCTCTTTTTATTTTAAATGTACTTATTTCATTACTAATCTCATCATCCAATGTCATGTCCACCTGTTCTATCTCCCTGGTAAATACTGAAGCAAAATAATTCTTTAATATTTCTGTCATCTCTCTATCATTACCTGTGGTATTATTCTGTCTATCCCTTAATGGCCCTATTCCCATCCCAACCTTCCTATTTTTATTGATGTGCCTATAAAATATTTTACTATTTTGTTTTATGATCCGTGATAATTTAATTTCATAGTTCCTCTTTGCCTCCATAATTGTCTTTTTGACTTCTCTCCTAATCTTTTCATAGTCTCTCTTATCATGCACTCCCCTGCTGTCTATGTACTTAATGTATGCCTCTTTCCTTACCTTCAATTGTTTCCTTATGTCTTTATTCATCCATGGGGTCTCATTATTGTTTAGTTATTGTTTAGTTTGTTCTTTCCTTTTAGCGGAATATATTTTTCCTGCACTCTGTTGAACACCATTTTAAATGTTTCCCATCATTGTTTGTCAATATTGTTGCCCATTTTATTTTCCCAAGTTCTATTCTCAGCCCCTCAAAATCAGCTTTTCTCCAATCTATTAACCTAATTTTCATCATACTTATGTCCTTCTCAATTATCATCTTAAAGCGTTTTATATTATGGTCACTATTGTCTATATGTTCCCCTACCTTTACTTCTCTTATCAGCTCTGGTTCATTCCCCATAACTAGATCCAATAGCGAATCCTCCCTTTTTGGGCTTTTTACATATTGGGTTAGAAAGGAGTCCTGTACACAAGAATATAAGAACATAAGAAATAGGAGCAGGAGTCGGCCAATCGGCCCTTCGAGCCTGCTCCGCCATTCAATGAGATCATGGCTGATCTTCTGCCTCAACTCCATTCACCAGCCCGATCGCCATATCCCTTGATGACTTTACCAGTCAGAAATCTATTGACTTCTGTTTTGAATATACCCAATGACTGAGCCTCCACAACCCTCTGGGGTAGAGAATTCCAAAGATTCACCACCCTCTGTGTGAAGAAATTTCTTCTCATCTCAGTCTTGAATGGCCTACCCTTTATCCTCAGGTTGTGGCCCATAGTTCTAGACTCCCAAGCCAAGGGAAACATTTTCCCAGCATCCACCCTATCAAGCCCTGTAATAATTTTGTATGCTTCAATGAGATCCCCTCTTATTCTTCTGAATTCAAGAGAATACAGGCCTAGTTTACTCAATCTCTTCTCATACGACAGTCCCACCAACCCAGGAATCAATCTCGTGAACTTTCGTTGCACTCCCTCTATGGCAAGTACATCCTTCCTTAGGTAAGGAGACCAAAATTGTACACAGTACTCTAGGTGTGGTCTCACCAAGGCCCAATATAATTGGAGTAAGACTTCTTTACTCCTGTACTCAAATCCTCTTGTAATGAAGGCCAGCATACCATTTGCCTTCCTAATGGCTTGCTGCACCTGCACATTCACTTTCAGTGACTCATGTACAAGGTCCCTTTGAGCATCTGCATTCCCCAATCTTTCGCCATTTAGGAAATACTCTGCCTTTCTGTTTTTTCTACCAAAGTGGATAACTTCACATTTATCCACATTATGTTCCATCTGCCATGTTCTCACCCACTCACTGAGCCTGTCGAGATCCCCTTGAAGCTTCTTCACAACCAACTGTAGAATTTGCAATATATCGCGATTTTGTTAATAAGGAGAAAACACAGAGTTTCGTTCAAACAGCTTTTACTTCAGCAGAATGCTGACAGGTTTAAAGTGGACACAAGCAGCCTGTAAAAAGGCCGCCGCACCTCGTGACAGAACATTCTAGACTTTTCAACAGGCAGACAAGATGGCGTTCCAATAAACATTTGTGCAAGATCGATTAAGAGTCAGCACAGTGAAGATAATACACGAGACATTATGGGTTTACAGTATACACATAAATACTGAAATCGGTCTCCCAGGTACAAAGGAAAGCCATTGTACCGAGTAATCAAGGGCCCATCCAAAAGACATTAATATGTAAAATCCCAACGACTCTACGATGAGAGAGCCGTTAGCAGGTAGTTATACAGGACACTTGGAAGCCCCAAACCCCTCCAGGGAGATTACCGACCGATTTAACAATGGGAGAAATATTAACAGGTACTCAGACATTTACGAGTAGCCCCGAAACCCATTAAGAACGGAGATCACCCATACAAGACATTTGAGCGCCAGACCCTAAACAAAAGAATGGACATTATAGTTGGGCGGGAAACGGAAGATTTTGCACTATAATTGCAGGCTCCAAACCGTCCATCTTTCTCTTGCTGCTCTTATCATCGTGGCTGCTCCTGTGCTCTTGTTTTCGTAACCTCGTGGCTGCTCCTGTGTACTCGTAGTTGGGCTCGCTCCTGCTTGCCTGTTGCCTCTTCTGAAAAGACTGTTGAACTTTCTGATCCGTTCGGATCTACCTCGTGTCGCGTAACGAAGACCTATGTTGGTAACTGGCAGCGGAACCAAAGGCCCGAGATGAGATGAGATGAGATGAGATGAGATGAGATGAGAAGAGAGGAAGACCATATCCATCGCCACGGTCAGTAAATCCCGACCGCGCCTGTAGGTCGATTAGCCAAGTTTTCCTTGCCAGGAAGACTTCTTCGAACTTGCAAAGAAACATATCGTATCGATGATATCGACAACTGTGCTCGAAAAGTACCTGTTAAACCAACCAACACAGGTCTTCATCACAGCAGACGTTCCAGCCTGCTAGCCGGAGCAGCAGAAGCAAGTAAACAAGTGGGACCAGGAGATCTCCTGACCGACACGTGGGTGCTGCGGTGAAAAACATCCGATCAGCTATTCGGAATTTCTCCGAGTTATCACGAGTGGTGAGCATGAGTCTCGAGATCCTACGAATCTAGTTTAGGATAGATATTGATAGGGGAGGGTTTAAGGATTAAGGATATTTGTAATGTGTGCCCCTATTTACTTTGTGCCGTTCGTTCCTCGTTTCCCTAAGATCGACTATATAACTGTTTGTAAGATTGTACTGTCATTAATCTGTGCTTATGACATGTATTTCATAATCTTAAGTATCATGCAATAAAGATTTTCCATTTCGTACCATTCAAACCAAGTCTACATGAGTTTCATCTCCATTACTGCTCTCGCATCTAAGTCCAGTGTCTAGAACCGTAAGGGAGAGTGATTCGAACCACTCACAGGTGTGTCTAGTGTTCCCAGACTGGCTGGAGACCAGAACAGGCAACGAGGCCTAGACCCGCACTGACATACAGGCTGCACAGAGCCGCGTGAATCTCACAGGCTGCGAGACACGCAGGGTCAGAATCCCTTACAGAAAATGGCGACCGCGGCAGGAC
Organism: Squalus acanthias; assembly: GCA_030390025.1. NCBI lineage: Eukaryota > Metazoa > Chordata > Chondrichthyes > Squaliformes > Squalidae > Squalus > Squalus acanthias. The sequence continues at coordinate 32,075,214 of CM059441.1, forward strand.
ACTGGCAGCGAGAGGGTAGTGTGTTAGATTTTGGAATGACTGTACGAAATGTTATGCAGGAAAAGATAGCGGATTATGTGTTTGGAAAGGTTAATCTAACTAAGAAATGGATAAGTGAATTGTTAGCGGATAAAAGCCCACTAGAGGCAGCTGAAAGGTGGACAGATAGTAAAGAACATAGAAAGACACTTGAGAAAGCAGTCTGGCTTATGTGTTACAAAAGGCAGGTTCAGATTTCAAACCAGACCATTACAGCGCTAGTAGCTCGAATCAGTCATTTAGAGGGAGAAATGGATGAGAAGGTTTCTGGAGGGGAGGTGCTCATTAAGAATTTAAATGAGTTGAACCAAGAAAGCCAGGAAGTCTCCAGTCACCTTAAAACAAGGATAGATTATCTCGAATGCCAGGTCACTGAGGCAAAGTTGAATGAGAGCAGGTTAAAGGAAAGATGTAACCGCCAAGCTGCCCAGATAAGAACTCAAGAAGAGAGCTTAACGGGGGTTAGGGCGGCATATAAGTTGGCCCTTGAGGATAAGTTTCAGGGAGCCGATCATAGCGCCTGCCAAAGGGAGATAGAGCACCTCAAGAAGGCCGTAAACAATGCGAACGGCATGGTGTGCCTTATCAATCCGTCGGCACACCAGCCGCTGATAAATGAGAGATTTAGAAAATCCCCACCAAGTAAAGCAGAAGAAGTAGTAGCCACTGCGCCCTCCGCGCCACCCAGCTATTCGGAAACCTGGGTTAGGGAGGAAGCAATGGAAGAAACAAAAGAGCCCATTGAAAAAGAAGTAGGAAAGGGATCGTTGTATCCAGTAACGGGTATTAAAAGGGGCCCAAGCAGAAACGGTGGGGAAGAACCGGGGGATCTCCTCGGACAGCTGGTGTTGCCTCACAGTTCACATCAGCTGAGAGCTATGATAAATCACGTACGGAAGCTGACCGAGGCAGACGACCCTTCCGTACATTTCAGAGAAGTTGAGCAAGCCGCAGCCATTAACGGCTGCGATGATGGGGAGACAGCAAAAATGCTGCTGTTCTCATTAGACAGCTCGGTCCTTCAGTGTCTCTCAGGGGAGAGCAAGAGGGGAACCAAGAGTTACGAGGAATTAAAGAATGAGGTCCTGGAAGTGTTGGGGGCGAACGACGAAGGTCCGTTTGCCAGAGTGGGACAGACAGTGCAGATGGAGGGAGAACCCCCGAAGGTTTTTGCCGACAGGCTGTGGCCAGTATATGAGCGCAGCTGTCTAGGTGCGCCCGAGCGCGAAGATGTGGAAGGTTTAGCTTTAACTCATTGGCTTAGGTGCATAATAGCCAACAGTTTACCAGCCGTCAGAGAGCAGGCAAAAGCATGGTTTGATCCCAATGACCCCAACATTACGGAAGAGTCGGTCTTGAATCGACTCACGTTAGGTTATCGCAATATAAGGGGTATGGCAACACGTCCCCTTAAGGGAAGAGTACATGAGGTACGACCCGCAGCCCCGTATCAAAGAGAGTGGCATCAGGAGGGTAATCGCGCCCCACAGGCAAGTAATGCTTGTTACGGGTGTGGGAAGACAGGGCACTGGCGCAAGCATTGCAGGAACCCTTGGAAGGATTCCAAGGATAAAAATCCCGCGGTCCGAGCCCAGGCGCCTGCCCCGGCCAGGGAAGCTAGTGCTCCCACCCCTCCTGACGACCTCGAAGCAGTGTTAGGAGCCATGCGCAAACTGGTCTTGAATGCGCGTGGACAGGTGGCGGTCGCAACCGGCCCCGTAGGTGCCGCAGGACCGTCTAATAGTACCCCATGACTAGAGCCCACGCAGCCTGCCTACCTGTGTCCTTTTAAAAGACACGCACAGGAGGGGGTCTGCGGTGAGGAGGCCAGGTTAAAAGAGCAGGCCTTGCGGGAGGAGAACGCCCGCTTAATAGGGAAAATAGATGGGCTGGAAGGGCAGCTTAGAGAGCAGGCCCTGCGGGAGGAGAACGCCCGATCAATGGGAAAGTTAGACGTGCTCAGGCTAGAAGCGCAGCTTAGTGAGATAAAAGCAGCCTACAGGGTAGCCAAAAGCCGGGAGTATGAGGATGCAAACCAGTGCAAACTGTACCAGCCAGGTGCGCAGGGGAAAACTACAGGGGTAAACCCCGCCAGTGGGAAAGCACAGCCCCAGGTAGGACCACAAGGCACACAGGCAGGCATAGCAGCTTGCATCAGGGGAAGGGACATCCCGGACGATCATGCAGCATTTTTCTGGAATTGGGGGTTAGATGAGGAAGAATTCAGGGCACCCTGGTCATGAGGATAGTGCAGATGAGAATAGTGATGATGACGGGTGGTTTCTGAGGAACGGTCTGGAGGGAATGGGGGCTGTAGGTAGAGATCAACACAGGGTGGACACCCAAGCTGCAGGTCCCGAAGACAGGAGGGAGGAGCTAGAGGAGGCAGGGCCAGCCGCTATGGGAGCACAGAGAGTACCGGTGTGGCTCCCAGAGATGTGGCCGCCCGCTTTGAACGTCCAGTCCTCAGGGGAGGCAGAGATCACGAGTGAAGGGCCGCCTGCTGGGCCAAGCAGGGCGGAGCCACGAACTGCCAGCCCCGAGGTTAGGGAGGCGGAGTTAGCGGAGGCGGAGCCAGCGACTGTGATGGAACCCCAGGTCATCCCGATGGAAGTCTCGGAACCCGGTCCGTCCGTCACGGAAACCCCGCCCATAGCAACTCCCCGTAGGTCAAGTAGAGAACCCCAGCCCAGGAGGATGTGGTCATGTCCCCAGACTGCCCCAAGGCGAAAATTTAAGGTTAAGATAACCCAGATACAGACCGGCCACATCGCAGCAGTAACAGGCTGCGGCAGATCAGAGGGAAGGGTCAGTGCCCTCCCACCGTCGGGAAGAGCTCGCAGCAGCCTTCTCAGAATTTAAAGGGGCCGCCCTGAGAACGGGCGGCACTGTAAAGTTATAGTTCTAAGTTTTAAGTTTATAGTTCAAGGTTAAGTTTTAAGTTAATAGTTCAAGGTTAAGTTTATAGTTTTAATAAGGTTAAGATTGTAGTGTTTTTAACAGAAAACGATAAAATGATGGGAGCTTTAAAGATAGGTTTAGTTGAAGTTTATTCAGCGAACGTTGAAGTTTACGTGAGGCGAGGTCAGGGGACCCGCTCACCCTTCACAAAAGCCAGAGACTCTTGCGAGGCTGGCTACCTCATTCTATCTGATCACAGGAACCAAGGAAGGATGGAACGAATTCTAGTATTGCTCGCGGCAATCGGATGTGGATTGGCCTATCGAGGCCGCACCAAGGATGTCGTGGTGTTTGGATGTTCCGGGGACACGGCCCCCATCGCGGTGGATGGGACCGGAAGACGGGAGGCAGAGGAGACCAGCACCTATTTCCACAAGGGAAGGTGGCCAGGATGGCTGGGAACGAACTCAACGGAGTATTCTAGCACATCGGGGTTTGCCTACAAAGAGACTTCTTTAATGTGCCCCAAAGTAAGGATCATCGCACCCAGGATCAGCGTCACCGTCGGCAAACGGATTTGTTTGACTTGTAGTGGGAATGTCCCATTGAGCCGATGGTGGTGGCTGCGAAAGCTGAGCAAAACTATGAGGAACTCTTCGGTCGAGTGGGAACGACTGGGTAATAATACCCATCGGACAATTACGGGGACAGACGGACAAGTGAAAGTCTGTTGGGACAAATGGTGGGAACCGGATGAGGGAATTTATGTATGTATGTGGGGGTCAAAGTACGTTTGCCCCAAAGGCATCTCCATATTTTTCATTAATCAATGGCAGGATAACGGACAGGGGATGAGGTGGGATGCGAGCACCAGGGGGTGCGGAGCCCCATTCTCCCCGATCCCAGTAAATGCCACTGAGCTCATTACGCGCCCACGCAAAGCCCCGCCCACGATTCCGGTGGTTCTAGCTGAGGAAGAAGGGTGCCCTAAAACTAGTAAGGGACCCGGGAATGGTTTGGTACTGGTCCCCACAGACCAGATACTATTTCAGGGGGTACATTACGCGGTGGCCTCGGTGATTTTAAATCTCACTGAGGTGCGGTTACCAGAGTGGTGCCCCAAAAAGACGGAACAGTTGTACCAGGTCCTGTTGACCAAGATGTTCAGACAATTTTACGAATTCGATTTCGCGGAAATTGATAAAGCAAGTTTATACACCGCACCACAGGAAGTTCTGAATCAAGCAGGGAGGCAAAGAAGGGGTTTGGTGAACGATGCGTTCACCGCTTTTAACACAGGTACATCTGTGGTCAACGCTCTAGACAGTGTGGAGCTGCAGACCCAGATTAATGGTTTAAAGACACAATTAAAGGACATTCTAACAGATGAGAATAAAGTGGTAGGGTCGGGTCTACACGAGGACCAAGCCATGACTCTCCATTTAAAGGAAATTATAGCAGAGTTGGAAAAACATGCAAAGACGGTAAATGCCCTGATTAGGGAAGATCGGAATGCATCCGATCAAGCTGCGCAGAACGAGGTGTGCGTGCTTTACGGGGCGTGGTTACTGGGCGAGGGCCGCAGTAATTTGGAGGATTTAAAACAAGGTTTGGTTCCGTCCTGGATAAGTAACAAACACCTGCGGGCGCTCCACCCTTTTCAGAACGCATTAAGTCCGTGCCAGCTCAGGCTAGCTTCAGAAGCTTACCCAGTCCCCGTGGACTGCGGACGTTCAAACCATACTATTATGGGAATAGTATTACGTATGCCGGTTTTGGGCGACACAGCAAAGCCCGCCCCGGTGTATCGGGTAGAGAACATTGGTGTCATTCAGGGGGGAGCCCACATTCGTTATGCAGCGGTTCCACCTTACGTCATCCGCTGGGAGCAAACGATGACAGGTACAGATCTCTCTGGTTGTCGTGGCAGGGGAGCACACATAATACTGTGCCCCCAGCACTTGAATGCCTTTTTAACACCACAGTGCGGGTTCAGAACGACTGGCGCCAAGTCCATGAATTGCACCATGGAGGCAATGGCACAAGATCATGTGCCTCCGCAGGTAGCATACATCGGGGGTGGAACATATTGTGTTACCACTGCAGCGCAACACTACCAGCATGGAAACCGTAGCCGGTGTCCGGTGAGTGACAGCAGTTTCTGTTTTAAACCCAGGGCGGAAGTTCAAGTAGCACAACAGCGAATTATCCCAATCCCTGAACCATCCACTGTTCATCTCACAGTAAAAGAGAATTTCACCGACTTGCAGCGATTCGTCGCGCATTTTGGATACCTCATTCCCCCTCTCCCTGAACACCTCACCAAGCTTTTAAAAGCCGTCGCGGTGTCACAGAAACATTTTTACACATTAGAACAGAAAACTGTCGAAATAGGAACAGACATTTTGGATATAGTAGTTCCACCGTGGTGGAATCTGTTCACTAATATTGAAGTGCCTTCATGGATCAGAATAGCCTCCCACATTTTAGTCGTATGCCAAGTTTTCATTGTAGTGTACCTATTGGTCGTACATTGTAAAAGAGACAAGCGCCTCACCAAGCATGAAAACACGGGAGAGTGGCGAGAACGTTACGTACGCGTGCACGATGAAAGCACCGTGTGATCGGAAAATGGCGTCACTCCCGCGCGCCACGTGCGCCGCGGAAGCTTGTACTCAATGATGATTTTTCAGAGATTGTAAATACGTTGGAAACTCGACATGTTTTAAGAGTTGGTGTTGATTATTTTGGTGATGGTGTTACAGTTAAAAATGATTGTTTGGTTTTGGGTTTTGTTTTTCCTTTCCCTGAATAAAAGATGAATATACAGGTGATACGAGAGGCATCGGCCTGGTTACGCCGGGAAGGAAAACAAGTGGTGTAAGTTTAAGGGCAAATAATGCCTACGGTGATATAAAATGTAATTTTCTTGGGAAATGAGGACGACACAGAGACCCTAGCTAAGTTAAAATTATGGGATTAATTTACTGGATTCGGAGAGAAATCGAGATAATATTGCTCACCACTATGATTTTTGATACGATAAGCGGAGTTATTCGCATCAACAGGAGGGACTGTAGAATTCGCAATATATCGCGATTTTGTTAATAAGGAGAAAACACAGAGTTTCGTTCAAACAGCTTTTATTTCAGCAGAATGCTGACAGGTTTAAAGTGGACACAAGCAGCCTGTAAAAAGGCCGCCGCACCTCGTGACAGAACATTCTAGACTTTTCAACAGGCAGACAAGATGGCGTTCCAATAAACATTTGTGCAAGATCGATTAAGAGTCAGCACAGTGAAGATAATACACGAGACATTATGGGTTTACAGTATACACATAAATACTGAAATCGGTCTCCCAGGTACAAAGGAAAGCCATTGTACCGAGTAATCAAGGGCCCATCCAAAAGACATTAATATGTAAAATCCCAACGACTCTACGATGAGAGAGCCGTTAGCAGGTAGTTATACAGGACACTTGGAAGCCCCAAACCCCTCCAGGGAGATTACCGACCGATTTAACAATGGGAGAAATATTAACAGGTACTCAGACATTTACGAGTAGCCCCGAAACCCATTAAGAACGGAGATCACCCATACAAGACATTTGAGCGCCAGACCCTAAACAAAAGAATGGACATTATAGTTGGGCGGGAAACGGAAGATTTTGCACTATAATTGCAGGCTCCAAACCGTCCATCTTTCTCTTGCTGCTCTTATCATCGTGGCTGCTCCTGTGCTCTTGTTTTCGTAACCTCGTGGCTGCTCCTGTGTACTCGTAGTTGGGCTCGCTCCTGCTTGCCTGTTGCCTCTTCTGAAAAGACTGTTGAACTTTCTGATCCGTTCGGATCTACCTCGTGTCGCGTAACGAAGACCTATGTTGGTAACTGGCAGCGGAACCAAAGGCCCGAGATGAGATGAGATGAGATGAGATGAGATGAGAAGAGAGGAAGACCATATCCATCGCCACGGTCAGTAAATCCCGACCGCGCCTGTAGGTCGATTAGCCAAGTTTTCCTTGCCAGGAAGACTTCTTCGAACTTGCAAAGAAACATATCGTATCGATGATATCGACAACTGTGCTCGAAAAGTACCTGTTAAACCAACCAACACAGGTCTTCATCACAGCAGACGTTCCAGCCTGCTAGCCGGAGCAGCAGAAGCAAGTAAACAAGTGGGACCAGGAGATCTCCTGACCGACACGTGGGTGCTGCGGTGAAAAACATCCGATCAGCTATTCGGAATTTCTCCGAGTTATCACGAGTGGTGAGCATGAGTCTCGAGATCCTACGAATCTAGTTTAGGATAGATATTGATAGGGGAGGGTTTAAGGATTAAGGATATTTGTAATGTGTGCCCCTATTTACTTTGTGCCGTTCGTTCCTCGTTTCCCTAAGATCGACTATATAACTGTTTGTAAGATTGTACTGTCATTAATCTGTGCTTATGACATGTATTTCATAATCTTAAGTATCATGCAATAAAGATTTTCCATTTCGTACCATTCAAACCAAGTCTACATGAGTTTCATCTCCATTACTGCTCTCGCATCTAAGTCCAGTGTCTAGAACCGTAAGGGAGAGTGATTCGAACCACTCACAGGTGTGTCTAGTGTTCCCAGACTGGCTGGAGACCAGAACAGGCAACGAGGCCTAGACCCGCACTGACATACAGGCTGCACAGAGCCGCGTAAATCTCACAGGCTGCGAGACACGCAGGGTCAGAATCCCTTACACAACCACTTCACAACTGACACTGCCACCTAGCTTTGTATCATCAGCAAATTTGGAAATGTTACATTGAGTCCCCTCATCCAAATCATTGATATAGATTGTGAATAGCTGGGGCCGAAGCACCGATCCTTGCGGTACCCCACTAGTCACAGCCTGCCATCCTGAAAAAGACCCGTTTATCCCTACTCATTGTTTTCTGTCTGTTAACCAATTCTCAATCAATGCTAGTATATTACCCCCAATTCCATGCGCCCTAATTTTGTTCACCAACCTCTTGTGTGGGACCTTATCGAAGGCCTTCTGAAAATCCAAATACACCACATCTACCGATGCCCCTTTGTCTACTCCACTAGTTACATCCTCAAAGAACTCCAATATGTTTGTCAAACAGGATTTCCCTTTCATAAATCCATGTTGACTCTGCCCAATCTTACTATTAGTTTCTAAGTGCCCAGTTATTGCATCCTTTATAATAGATTCCAGCATTTTCCCAACTACTGATGTGAGGCTAACAGGTCTGTAGTTCCCCGTTTTCTCTCTCCCTCCTTTCTTAAATAGCAGGGTTACATTTGCTATCCTCCAATCTGCAGGAACCGTTCCAGAATCTATAGGATTTTGGAAGATGGCAACCAATGTGTCCACTATCCCAATGGCCACCTCTTTCAAAGCCCTAGGATGTAGGTCATCCGGTCCTTGGGATTTATCGACTTTTAGTCCCTTTAATTTTGCTAGTACTCTTTTTTACTAATAATAATTTCTTTAAGTTCCTCATTCTCGCCACTCCCTTGGTTTTCTCGTATTTCTGGGAGGTTTTTTGTGTCTTCCTCCGTGAAGACAGAAACAAAGTATTTATTTAATTTCTCTGCCATTTCCTCATAGAGTCATAGGGGGAAAAATTCAGTTGGTTGCACCTCCCGTTAGCGCCTTAAGAGGGCGCTAATGGGGCACAAATCAACTAGTGCCCTGGCACGGCGATGTTTGTGCCGCTCACGAAATTAACTAGACATTATGCGGCGGCGCTAAACACTAGCACCACAATCTCCTGCGCCGGCAGATCGTGACATCAGTCGAGTGTGCAATGCCCCGGTAGCGCCCCGGAGTGGATATTGAGTGGCGCCCCCTGCCTTACCGCCTGCCGTTAGCAACGACAGGTTGAGGGGAGCGTTTTGCAGTCAGGAAGGGACTGGGGGAGCGCTATTTAAAGGCGAACGCTTCCTGCCTTTTTTTGTTGGTGACATTTTTGCACCACGCATTCTGAGAGAGAGAGAGAGACTTCTGGAGAGATTCAATGCTGTGTGAAGGAGTTTTGGGTACTGAGCAGCACTTTGCAGGTTGATTTTGATTTGCCCTTCCTTGCAACTATTTAGAAGAGACTGTGGGGGCTGCACTCTGAGCTCTTTCCCTGTTTCTCTCCATTGTTCTTTCCAGCAGATTTGATGTGCAGGTCTCTCCAGGCCGAAATTCAAGGCTGCAATGAGCAGGATGTGGATGGAGAGCAAGATCAACCCTCCCCTTTAAGAACTGGCCGGCGCCAGTGTGTCTGTGTTCCATTGCTGACTGACATCACATGAGCTCCACCAGCGCTCTGAGGTAGAGCCTCGCTCCTCGGCCTTTGTGCCTTAAGACAGGTGTGAAGCGCCTGATTTAGCGCTCCAATCACCTCCAGGGGCGATAAAAGCCAAGTTTGCAGTCGGGGGCGATAATTAGCGCCAGGCGCTAATCTTTGCGCCCGGCCGATAATTGCGCCCCAAATGGGGGCGATACTGAATTTTTCCCCCATAGAGTTATACAGCACAGAAAGAGGCCCTTCGGCCCATCGGCCCATCATGTCTGCGCCAGCCATCAAGTCCTATCTATTCTAATCCCATTTTCCAGCACTTCGTCCGTAGCCTTGTATGCTATGGCGTTTCAAGTGCTCATCTAAATGCTTCTTGAATGTTGTGAGGGTTCCTGCCTCTACCACCCTTTCAGGCAGTGAGTTCCAGATTCCAACCACCCTCTGGGTGAAAAAGTTTTTCCTCAAATCCCCTCTAAACCTCCTGCCCCTTACCTTGAAACTATGCCCCCTGGTTATTGACCCCTCTACTAATGGGAAAAGTTCCTTTCTATCTACCCTATCTATGCCCCTCATAATTTTGTACACCTCAATCAGGTCCCCCCTCAGCCTTCTCTGCTCCAAGGAAAACAACCCCAGCCTGTCCAGTCTCTCTCCATAGCTGAAGCGCTCCAGCCCAGGTAACATCCTGGTGAATCTCCTCTGCATCCTCTCCAATGCAATCACATCCCTCCTATAGTGTGGCAACCAGAACTGCACACAGTATTCCAGCTGCGGCCTAACTAGCGTTTTGTACAGCTCCATCATAACCTCCCTGCTCTTATATTCTATGCCTCGGCTAATGAAGGCAAGTATCCCATATGCCTTTTTAACCACCTTATCTACCTGTCCTGCTGCCTTCAGGGATCTATCTACATGCACACCAAGGTCCTTCTGATCCTCTGTCCTTCCTAGGATCCTACCATTCATTGTGTATTCCCTTGCCTTGTTAGACCTCCCAAAATGCATCACCTCACACTTTTCAGGGTTAAATTCCATTTGCCACTATTCTGCCCATCTAACCATCCCGTCTATATCGTCCTGTAGCCTGAGGCTTCCCTCCTCGCTATTTACCACTCCACCAAGTTTTGTGTCATCTGCAAACTTACTGATCATACCTCCTACATTCATATCGAAATCATTAATGTACACTACAAACAGCAAAGGACCCAGTACCGATCCCTGCGATACACCACTGGACACAGGCTTCCAGTCACAAAAACAACCTTCGACCATCACCTTCTGCCTCCTGCCACTAAGCCAATTTTGGATCCAATGTGCCAAATTGCCCTGGATCCCATGGGCTCTTACCTTCTTGACCAGTCTCCCATGTGGGACTTTGTCAAATGCCTTACTGAAGTCCATGTATACTACATCAACTGCACTACCCTCATCCACACACCTAGTCATCCCCTCGAAAAATTCAATCAAATTTGTCAGACATGATCTCCCCCTGACAAAGCCATGCTGACTATCCCTGATTAATCCCTGCCTCTCCAAGTGGAGATTAATTCTGTCCGTCAGAATTTTTTCCAATGATTTCCCTACCACTGATGTTAGGCTCACTGGCCTGTAATTCCCTGGTTTATCCCTACTACCCTTCTTGAACAATGGTACTACATTAGCTGTTCTCCAGTCCTCTGGCACATTCCCTGTCATGATGCGGAGATGCCGGTGTTGGACTGGGGTGGACAAAATTGAGAGGTCGCACAACACCAGGTTATAGTCCAACAGTTTTATTTGAAATCACAAGCTTTCGGAGCTATCGATTGCTCCTTCCTCGGTTCACCTGAGGAAGGAGCAATCGATAGCTCCGAAAGCTTGTGATTTCAAATAAAACTGTTGGACTATAACCTGGTGTTGTGCGACCTCTCAAGATTCCCTGTGGACAGAGAGGTTCTGAAAATTTGTGTCAGAGCCCCTGCAATCTCCTCCCTTGCCTCACACAGCAGCCTGGGATACATCCCGTCAGGACCTGGGGATTTATCCACTTTTAAGCCCGCTAAAACTACTAGTACCTCCTCCCTCTCAATATTAATTTGTTTCAAGTATATCACAATCCCCCTGCCTGATTTCTATGCCTACATCATCCTTCTCCACAGTGAACACAGATGCAAAATATTCATTTAAAACCTCATCTACATCTTCCGGCTCTACACACAGATTGTCACTTTGGTCCCTAATGGGCCCTACTCTTTCCCTGGTTATTCTCTTTCCCTTAATATACTTATAAAACACATTGGGATTTTCCTTTATTTTGCCCGCCAGTGTTTTTTCATGCCCCCTCTTCACTCTCATAATTTCTTTTTTAAGTACCCCCCTGCACTTTCTATACTCCTCTAGGGCTTCCACTGTTTTTAGTTCTTTGTATCTGCCAAAAGCCTCCCTTTTTTTCCTAATCCATTCTTGTATATCCCTTGACATCCAGGGTTCCCTGGGCTTGTTGGTCCCACCCTTGACCTTTACGGGAACATGTTGGCGTTGTACTCTCTCTATTTCCTTTCTGAAAGACTCCCATTGCGCTGATGTGGATTTTCCTACAAGTAGCTGATCCCAGTCTATTTTGGCCAGATCCTGCCTTATCATTTTAAAATCGGCCTTCCCCCAATTTAGAACCTTTATTTCCAGTCCATCTTTGTCCTTTTCCATGACTACCTTAAATCTCAACGAATTATGGTCACTGTCACCATAATGCTCTCCTACTGACACTTCTACCACTTGCCCGGCTACATTCCCTAGAATTAGGTCCAGTACCGCCCCCTCTCTTGTAGGACTTTCTACATGCTGACTCAAAAAGCTCTCCTGGATGCACTTTAAGAATTCCGCACCCTCTAAGGCTTTCATGCTCTGACTATCCCAGTTAATATTGGGGAAGTTGAAATCCCCTACTATTATTACCCTATTATTTCTGCACTTCTCTGAGATTTGCCTACATATCTGTTCCTCTATCTCCCCCTGACTGTTTGGGGGCCTATAGTACACTCCCAGCAAAATGCTTGCCCCTTTTTGTTTTTAAGTTCTACCCATATGGCCTCAGTAGAGGAACCTGCTAAGATATCATCCCTCCTTACAGCAGTAATTGACTCCTTGATTAATATTGCGACACCCCCTCCTCTTTTACACCCCCCTCTGTCTCGCCTGAAAATTCTATACCCCAGAATATTGAGCTGCCAGTCCTGCCCCTCCCTCAACCATGTCTCTGTGATAGCAACAATATCATACTCCCATGTGTTCATCAACACCTTCAATTCATCTGCCTTACTCGCAAGACTCCTTGCATTAAAATAAATGCCATCCAGCCTTGTCATACTCCCTTGTGCCGTTACATATTTGCTCTGCCTTCCAGGCAGACTTGTTTTTTCCTCTATATTTGGCTGTGCATCACCCCCTACTAGAGCTCCACTCCGTATCCCATCCCCCTGCCAAGTTAGTTTAAACCCCCCCCCAACAGTACTAGCAAACCTCCCCGCAAGGATGTTGGTCCTGTTCCGGTTCAGGTGCACCCCGTCCGACTTGTACAGGTCCCACCTTCCCCAGAAACAGACTCAGTGATCCAGGAAACTAAAGCCCTCCCTCCTGCACCAACTCTTTAGCCACGCATTCATCTGCTCTATCCTCCTATTCCTATATTCACTAGCACGTGGCGCTGGGAGTAATCCAGTGATTACAACCTTTGAGGTCCTGTTTTTTAATCTATAACCTAGCTCCCTAAATTCTTGTTGCAGGACCTCATCCCTCTTTCTACACATTCCCCATTATAAATTCTCCCGTCTCTGACTGTAAAGGACCTACGTTTACCTTCGCCAGTCTTTTCCTTTTCACATACCTATAGAAGCTTTTACAATCCATTTTTATATTTTTCGCTAGTTTGTGCTCATATTCCATTTTCCCTTTCTTTATCAATTTCTTGGTCCCCCTTTGCTGATTTCTAAAAAGATCCCAATCCTCAGGCTGACCGCTTTTTCTGGCAACTGTATCAGCTTCCTCCTTTGACTTAATACTAGCTTTAATTTCTTTTGTTAGCCATGGTTGGATCACTTTTCCTTTTGGGTTTTTATGCCCTAGAGGAATATATGCTTGTTGCAAATTATGCATTATTTCCTTGAATGTTAGCCATTGTATGTCCACCTTCATAACTTTTACACATTGTCGGAACTCCATTCCCATATCCCCTTTACCTACTGTCCAATTAATATCGGGGTTGTTAAAATCCCCCATGATTATTTTTCTATGTTTTTTACTCATTTCCCTAATTTGTCTGCATATTTCTTCCTCCACCTCACTTCCACTATTAGGTGGTCTGTAGACGATGCCTATTAGTGTGATTGATCCTTTATTATCTTTTATCTCTATCCATATGGATTCTATTTTTCTCTTGCTGATATCTGCGTCACTTTTTTCTACTGCCATTATGTTATCCCTAATAAGTACAGCTACTCCACCTCCCATTTTTCCCTCTCTATCTTTTCTAAATATGTTATACTCTGCAATGTTTAATTCCCAGTCCTGATTTTTCTGTAACCATGTCTCAGTAATCCCTACTATGTCTGGTTCCTCGCAACGCATGATTGCCTCCAGCTCCCCTGCTTTATTGCAGACACTGTGTGCATTGCTGTACAGACAGTTTAATTCCTTTTTAATAGGATTTCCTCTCACTTTATGTTTAACCATCTTTTTAGTCTCATGTTCTGTAACTCTATTTATTCCCTTGCCATCAATGTCCTCTCTTACTTTATTCTTTCCTATGCTCTCTTTTCCTGTATTGTTTATAATTATGCTGGTTTTGTTTCTTGTAGATTCCTCCCCCCATCTTACTAGTTTAAAGCCTTTGCCACCTCCCTATTTACCCTTTCCGCGAGGACACGGGTCCCATCCCGGTTCAGGTGGAGCCTGTCCCATCGGTACAGCTCCTCCCTGACCCAGAACTGGTGCCAGTGTCCCATGAAAAGGAACCCCTCTTTCCCACACCAGCCCTTTAGCCACGTGTTAATTCTCCTGATCTGTCTGCTTCTATGCCAATTTGTACGTGGCTCGGGCAATAATCCTAAGATTATTACCCTCGAGGTCCTGCTTTTTAATTTAGATCCTAAGTCCTGATACTCCTTCAGCAGGACCTCCTCCCTATTCCTACCTATGTCGTTTGTTCCAACATAGATTACGACAACTGGATTTATCCCCTCCCTTTCCAAATTCCTTTCCCTTATCCTGGCACCGGGTAGGCAACACACCCTTCAGGATTCTCGTTCTTGGCTGCAGAGGACGCTAACTAACTCTCTAATTATAGAGTCCCCTATTACTACCACATTTCTATTCTGCTCTTCCCCCCCTTGGACAGCCTTCTTAGCCACAGTGCCTTGGTCTGCATTGTGGCTGTCTTCCCTGCAGTCTTTCTCCTTGTCCTCCCAGGTAGCGAGTACATTGTACTTGTTGGACAGGACCAGAGTCTCACCGGGACCTCCTTCTCAACCTCTCCTAAATCTCCGCTACCCGTCTCCCTAACAGTCACACCCTCCCTTTCATGAACCTGTGCTTTCCTCTGGGGTGTGACTGTATTCTGGATAAAACTGTCTAGAAATTCCTTTCCTCCCTTATGTGTCGGAGTGTCTCCAACTCGCACTCCAGCTCAATGACTCTGAGCCGGAGAGATTCGAGATGCAGACATCTCCTGCAGACGTGTTCACTCGGGACAGTCTCACTGTCCACAAACTCCCACACACTGCAGTCCAGACACACAACCTGCCCTGCCATATCTTAGACTAGCCTTATTTTGTTTATTTAATTAGTTAAAGTCTTTATTCAACGATTATTTATAGTTATATTAATTAGTTTAACTAGTTAAGCTATAAATTTAATACAGTATGTTATAGTTTCCCGCTTCTCGTTTAAACCACTGTCTTAGTTTATAGAGAAAAAAAACCTTAATACTCACCAACCAATCACCTACCTGCTGTCCTGTGACATCACACCTTGTTTTTTTTGGAAATCGCAGAAGGTTCCGCTGCCACTGCCTCCGATTATTACCGCGCTGTTCCTCCGCTCTCTCCGTTATGTTCCACCGCCACTGCCTCCGATTATTACCGCGCTGTTCCTCCGCTCTCTCCGTTATGTTCCACCGCCACTGCCTCCGATTATTACCGCGCTGTTCCTCCGCTCTCTCCGTTATGTTCCACCGCCACTGCCTCCGATTATTCCCGTGCTGTTCCTCCGCTCTCTCCGTTATGTTCCACCGCCACTGCCTCCGATTATTCCCACGCTGTTCCTCCGCTCTCTCCGTTATGTTCCGCTGCCGCCGCCATTGCCTCTGATTAGGTCCCTGTCTCCTCTCAGCATCTCTTTGAAGAGTTTTACAAGTTTGCTTTTTTTTTAAAAAGACTGAACAAACTCCCATTTCTATAGCCCCTCATCACATCCTCAGGACATCCCAAAGCGCTTTACAGCCAATGAAGTACTTTTTGAAATAAAAACAGAAAATGGTGGAAATACTCAGCAGGTCAGGCAGCATCTGTGGAGAGAGAAACAGAGTTAACGTTTCAGGTCAATGACCCTTCGTCAGAAGTACTTTTTGAAGTGTAGTCACTGTTGTAATGTAGGAAACGCGGCAGCCAATTTGCGCACAGCAAGCTCCCACAAACAGCAATGTGATAATGACCAGATAATCTGCTTTAGTGATGTTAATTGAGAGATAAATATTGGCGAGGGCACTGGGGATAACTCCCGTGCTCTTCTTCCAATAATGCCATGAGATAATCGTCCAGTTCTCCTCAATTTCTGGCTGCACTTCAGATCCACGCTCCGGATCTTTGGCCACCTGGGCGGTTACGTTGGAGGACCTGCCCATGAGTCTGACCGAGGTGACCGTCCCCTGGGGGTGGGCGCGGCCCGTGGGGGGGTCGCTGGGGAGGGAGCGCGGGGTCCACCCGAATGCTTGGCCTTTCCGCAAGCAGGGGACAGAAGTAGAGAATGGTTACAGCACAGGAGGAGGCCATTCGGCCCGTCCAGCCCGTGCTGGCTGTGCGCCGGAGCAGGTGGGCTGGTGCCCCGCCCCCAGAAGCTCAGGGACTGTCATTGGTCAGTGTGGGTGAGACTGAGTTTTATTGGTGGTTTGGGCAGGGTGGGTTGGCCAATGAGCAGATAGCTGATGCCGGGCTATGATTGGAGGAGAGCGAGGGGGCGGGGCCTCTGCCTCTGCCTGCTGGCCCCGTCCCCATCCGGGTCATGGGACGGGACGGGACCCGGATGTGCGGAAGATGGAGGCGGAGCTGGAGCAGCAACTGCGGCAAACGTGAGGCCCGAGAGAGAGAAACCCGGGGAGAGAGGGGTTTGGGCGGTGCTAAGCTGGGGCCGAGTGTGAGGCCGGGGTGTTGAGGTTTGGGGCCTGTGGGGTGAGCGCTCTCTGATTCTCTCCTCCTTCCCCCCCCACCCAGGATGAAGAACCCGGCCATTCTCGGGGTGCTGAGCGCCGATGAACAGGGGCTGAACCTGGGCTGTGAGTATCCGCGGCCCCCAATCCCCCAATCCCTCCCTCAGCTCTCACCCCCCCCCCCTCACCCTCCAATCCCCCCCCCTCACCCTCCAATCCCCCCCCCCTCACCCTCCAATCCCCCCCCCCTCACCCTCCAATCCCCCCCCCCTCACCCTCCAATCCCCCCCCCCTCACCCTCCAATCCCCCCCCCTCACCCTCCAATCCCCCCCCCTCACCCTCCAATCCCCCCCCCCCTCACCCTCCAATCCCCCCCCCCTCACCCTCCAATCCCCCCCCCCTCACCCTCCAATCCCCCCCCCTCACCCTCCAATCCCCCCCCCTCACCCTCCAATCCCCCCCCCCTCACCCTCCAATCCCCCCCCCCTCACCCTCCAATCCCCCCCCCCCCTCACCCTCCAATCCCCCCCCCCCTCACCCTCCAATCCCCCCCTCACCCTCCAATCCCCCCCCCCCCTCACCCTCCAATCCCCCCCCCCCCTCACCCTCCAATCCCCCCCCCTCACCCTCCAATCCCCCCCCCCTCACCCTCCAATCCCCCCCCCTCACCCTCCAATCCCCCCCCCCTCACTCTCCAATCCCCCCCCCCCCTCACCCTCCAATCCCCCCCCCCCCTCACCCTCCAATCCCCCCCCCCTCACCCTCCAATCCCCCCCCCTCACCCTCCAATCCCCCCCCCTCACCCTCCAATCCCCCCCCTCCCCTCCAATCCCCCCCCCTCACCCTCCAATCCCCCCCCCCCCCTCACCCTCCATCCCCCCCCCCCCTCACCCTCCAATCCCCCCCCCCTCACCCTCCAATCCCCCCCCTCACCCTCCAATCCCCCCCCCCCCTCACCCTCCAATCCCCCCCCCCCCTCACCCTCCAATCCCCCCCCCCCCTCACCCTCCAATCCCCCCCCCCCTCACCCTCCAATCCCCCCCCCCTCACCCTCCAATCCCCCCCCCCTCACCCTCCAATCCCCCCCCCCTCACCCTCCAATCCCCCCCCCCCTCACCCTCCAATCCCCCCCCCCTCACCCTCCAATCCCCCCCCCCCTCACCCTCCAATCCCCCCTCACCCTCCAATCCCCCCCCCCCTCACCCTCCAATCCCCCCCCCCCTCACCCTCCAATCCCCCCCCCCTCACCCTCCAATCCCCCCCCCCCCCCCCCCTCACCCTCCAATCCCCCCCTCCCCCCCTCACCCTCCAATCCCCCCCTCATCCCCCCCCCCCACCTCACGTTCAGTAATGTAGTGATGCCAATTCGGGAGTGTGATGGTTCTGTTACTGAACCAATAATCCAAAGCACGAGTTCCAATCCCACACCAGCAGTTTGAGAATTTTAATTGTGTAAATCTGGAAATAAAAATGTATTCTCAGTAAAAGCTGTCGAATTGTTGTTAAAACCCAACTGGTTCACCAATGTCCTTTAGGGAAGGAAACCTGCCGTCCTTACCCGGTCTGGGCCTCTGTGTGACTCCAGTCTCGCACCAACATGGTTGACTCTTAGGATTATAGAAATTTACGGCACAGAAGGAGGCCATTCAGCCCATCATGTCTGTGCTCTTAACTGCCCCCTGGCCCAGCAAGGCACTCCTAAGTGCAAGTAGGAATGGACAATAAATGCCAGCCTTGCCAGTGACCCCCCACATCCTGAGAATGAATCAAGCTGTTAACCCCCACGCCCCCCAACCAGGCGCTGGTACATGTCTTGCTGTCTCTTGACGCAGCCTTCTCCCCAGGGAGCAGTCCCCTAGTGCCCTGTCGCTTGCTGTGGGCTGTAGTGGAAGTGGCGGTCAGTTTTGCAGAGGATTTTGTGCTCTCCAGGTCGTGGGTCGCTGATTGATGAACACGCGGGCGTGGTGTCCGTTCTCGCACAGCAAGCAGCAAAGCTGACCACGGACCCGACAGACGTGCCGGTGATTTGCCTGGAATCAGACAATGGGTGAGGATTTGAACGCTTGCCTCTGGGGATCTCGCTGGGTTCCGTACTGTCACTAGATTCTGGAGCGCCTGGCTCCTGTGCCCCCAAAGCCCAGGGGAGCCACACCCCTCACAGCTGGCGTGCCTACAGCCTGTTGTCACGGCCCCATGCAATATCCAAGGGGCCCGGGGATCAGGCCCCAGTGGGGGTGGGGGGTGAGAGCAGGTCTGGGGGAGAGGGGACATGATTCCTGTGTCTGAATGTAATACAGCGGGAGCGGCACTCTGCTTCCTGTCATCCTCCCTGGTGTTTCTCTCTGGGCTGGGGGTAGATGACCAGTGGCTGCCCTCTGACCTTGGCCAGTGGTCATTGTCCTGCAGGCTGGGTATTAACCTTGCAGCCAAGCTTCAGCATGCAGTCAGTAGTGGGCAGAATTAGGAGCCCTGCAGATTACCCCCCCCCCCTCGCTCGCTCTAACCTGCGCTCGCTGAAACCGGGTCAACGTGAGTCCGATCCACCTTCGGACATTGAGGATTTACAGCAGATTACGGGCAGGCTGAGATCTCTGGGTGACTGGTGCTGTGAGGGTTCATCCTGAGGCTGAGGCATGTTCGCAGAGTAGAGGGAGCTGCAGTTCACCTTTGATCCCACCTGCGTCTGATCTGGGAGTGCTGGGTACTGACATTGCAAAGTGGAAAAGTGTCTAATTCCCCATCGCTGAGCTTCTCTGAGCACAGAACGGTGAGTGGATTCCTGGGAACTTTGACTGTGGACTCAGGACAAGGAGATCGCGGTTCTTGACGGGTCGTTGATCAACTCGTTGAGTCATGGGGGTCGGGTGTCTGAGTCGCTGGGCTGCGATATGCCCGCTGCAGGTGGTGTAAGCCCCTCTACCCTGGAGAGGGGGGAGGGACAAAATTGGCTGGGGGTGATCTCCTGGGCACTGCCCGATCACTCCTGGATCTCACATGGATGAGGTGCTGGAGGGTCCTGACACCCAGCAAGAGTTCAGGAGAAAAGGGCAGAGACTTTTGAAGCAAAATTAAAATAGTTTTTCTGTAAGTACACCCCACGTGGTTTAGAACGCATTAGGATAAACTTTGAAGGGGGTCGAGAGACGAGGTGGGAACTGGACAGCTTTTTGACGGGGAGGTGACGAGGAAGAGGGAGCTGGGATTCGAGGGCAGAAACATGGCGGAATGGTTGCCATTGGATGAAGCAGGGACTGCGATAGATGATTTGTGTTAATTAAAAAAGGACTTTTATTTCTACAGCATCTTTCACAACCTCGATGTCCCAAAGCGCTTTACAGCCAATGAAGTACTTTTTGAAGTGTAGTCACTGTTGTAATGTAGGAAACGCGGCAGCCAATTGCGCACAGCAAGCTCCCACAAACAGCAATGTGATAATGACCAGATAATCTGTTTTAGTGATGTTGGTTGAGGGATAAACATTGGCCCCAGGACACCGGGGATAACTCCCCTGCTCCTCTTTACATTTTACACCCACCTGAGCGGACAGACGGGGCCTCGGTTTAACGTCTCATTTGAAAGAGTGCTCCTCCGACAGCGCAGCGCTCCCTCAGCACTGCACTGGAGTGTCAGCCTGGATTATGTGCTCAAGTCTCTGGAGAGGGACTTGAACCCAGAACCTTCTGACTCAGGCGAGGGTGCTGCCTACTGAACCACGGCTGACGCACGGGAATCCGAGAGTCTGTGCGAGAGCTCCGAGGTGGGGCATGTGCGCAGGAACATGACGCAAGAGACTGCTCGTGGGAGAGAGGCTCCTTTTTTATAATGGCTAATTTTGCAGCTTTGAGAGGCTGCTGCAATCTTCATTCACTCAGTGTAAATCTCTCTCCAGGAATATCATGATACAGAAACATGGAGGCATCACCATCGCTGTGCATAAGATGACGGTCTGAGCAATGCTGAGGAGCCGAGATTTGATCATTTGAGACGTTCTGAGATTTATCCGCTTCGGCCGCTGATGGGGGAATTACAGATCCTTGTCTCTAAGCCTTTAAAAGGCAGCTTGTGACCTCAGTTGGTGTAGGTGTAAAGATGGTGACATTTTTTGGGGGGTGGGGGGAGAAAGTAAAATTATTTTGTGTGGAATTGGTTTGAAATTAAACGCAAACTGAATTAGCAAAAGTGTGTGGTTTTCAGTATTTTCCCCTCCTGCTTGAATTGGGAAGGCCGATATTCCCAGTGCCCTTGTCCCGAAATAACTGTGACAAGGCTTCAGTGAATTTAGACTCCAGATCCACAGCCTCTCTAAAGTTGGGTTCAGACAAGGTTAATTGGGGAGCGAGACTGGGGTGGGGGGGGGGGAGGGAGGGAGGAGGTCGAGGACGGCGACTGCCTTTGTTACCTCTAGACTTGACTATTCCAACGCACTCCTGGCCGGCCTCCCACATTCCACCCTACGTAAACTTGAGGTGATCCAAAACTCGGCTGCCCGTGTCCTAACTCGCACCAGGTCCCGTTCACCCATCACCCCCTGTGCTCGCTGACCTACATTGGCTCCCGGTTAAGCAACGCCTCGATTTTAAAATTCTCATCCTTGTTTTCAAATCCCTCCATGGCCTCGCCCCCTCCCTATCTCTGTAATCTCTTCCAGCCCCACAACTCCCCGCGATATCTGCGCTCCTCTAATTCTGCCCTCTTGAGCATCCCTGATTATAATCACTCAACCATTGGTGGCCGTGACTTCTGGAATTCCCTGCCTAAACCTCTCTGCCTCTCTACCTCTCTTTCTTCCTTTAAGACGCTCCTTAAAACCTACCTTTTGGTCATCTGTCCTAATTTCTCCTTCTATGGCTCGGTGTCAAACTTTTCTCTATACTCCTGTGAAGCCCCTTGGGATGTTTTACTACGTTAAAGGCGCTATATAAATACAAGGTGTTACTGGACCAGCTTGCTTGATCTCATCTGTAACCCCTGAGTAGGAATGATGTGGGATCTCTCCCTGCCCCTTGCTTCACTCCTGATGAAGGTATCTTGTCTGTTCCACCCTCTGGATCTACAGTTGGATAACTTCCCTCCTACCTGTGAAACTTGGATTTTTCCTGGTTTTTCCACGGGAGGCTGTGCTGAGGCTGTTTCCCAAAGTTGAGGTGCCCCCATTGGGTGAGGGGGTCTCAGTGGGCAGGCTCCAGACTGGGGGACCTGCTGGAACGGTACACCGCTGGTGATGTGTGTGCTTCCCCTCGCTCTCCTGTATTGCAGCAAGAACTTTAATAAAATGTTGGAGAATTTCCCTTCTGCTGAAGGTCTAAATTGTTGCCTTTTTTATGCAATGAAAAATAAGGACCATGATGTGGTCGTTTCATGTTTTGTCTCCCTCCCCTCTGGGACTTGGAGTCCAGCCCAGTAGTGGGGTTGGTGTCTCTTTCCCGGCCCCCCCCCCCCCACCCCAGTAATGGGGTCGCCGATCTTCCCCGCCCCCAGTAGTAGGCTGTGTCTCTCCCCCACTTACCAATTCCACCCCCCCCACCCCCCAGTAATGGGGTTGGTGTTCCCCCCCTGCCCAGTTTGCCCCTCCAGCACTGGGAGCTGAAGGACTAAAACCGAAGATGTTGAGAAGGTGAATAGAGCTTTTTCAAGAGAACTGAAATAATGTGTATCAAACATTGCGCTCATGCAAAATAGTAACTGATTCATTTAGAAATGCAAATTTTCTGTTAATAGTCAGGACTGTTTAAAATCAGAATGTTATAAGTCTGAGAATCTGAAAGGCGCAGTTAATGTTTTGGAAAATGGACGTGCAGTCTGAATATCCATCACTAGAGGGCAGAGCACGATTACATAATTGTCCCCAACTCCACGCATTCCCTGACGGTCTGAACTGGCTCTGTCTGGGATTCTGTTTATGGGGACACACGATCTTGCGCCGCAGCGCAGGGATCTGGGCTCAATGTACTTATGTTCTTCAGGTGGGATGTCACCGCAGAGTCCATCACTAGTAGGATCTCAGAGCCCATGGCACGACTGCAAGGACAGTAGGGAGTTCTCCCGCTGTCCTGGCCAACATTACTCCCTCAGACCTACACCAAAAATTAGTTAACTGGCCATTTCACTCGTCGATGTTTCCATTGCCAGCCTATATAACGGTTGGGAGTTAGAGGGGATGGAAATTAAAACCAGACCCAGTTACACCAGCTCCTGACCCTTTACCCGCCTTTTGAATTTTCCAGCCCATTTGTGAGTGAGGGTTTGATGTACCTGTCCGTAGGGTGCATGCAAATCGTGACATTCCCGCATTTACACCCTTAGCAACACTGGATGCAAGGGATACCTCTGCCTAAAACTCTGCTGCCTGTATCCTAACTCGCATCAAGTACCCATCACCCCTGTGCTCGCTGACCTAATTTGGCTCCTGGTCCGGCAACGCCGCGATTTTAAAATCATAATTCTCGGGTTTATATCCTTCCATGGCCTCGCCCCTCCCTATCTCCATAACCTGCTCCAGCCCTCCGAGACCTCTCCATTCCTCTGACTCTGGCTTCTTGTACGTTCCTCCCTCTCTTCACCCCGCCATTGCTAGCGATGCCTTCAGACCCCACGCCTTGGAATTCCCTGCCTAAATCCCTCTCCTTTAAGAGCCTCCTTAGAAATGTCTCTGACCAAGCTTTTAGTAACCTCTCCTAATATCTGCTTTGGCTCGCTCATACTGCACCGTACTGGAAGTGGGTCCCACGGGAGTGTTTCAGACTGGTCTCACGACCTGTAACACTTGACAAAAGCAAATCTTGCTAGAATGGAATTGGCCTTCCCAGAAAGTGGCCACTGCCAGGCTTGCTCTCTGGGATGGACATCAATGGGGAGTTAGTGTCTTTTAGGGTACAGTAGTGTGGTGGTTCTGTTACTGGACTAATTAATCCAGAAAACATGAGTTCCAATCCCACCATGTCAGTTTGAGAATTTAAATTCTGTTCAAAAAATAAATCTGCAATGAAAAGCTGGTGTCAGTAAAAGTGACCATGAGGCTGTCGGATTGTCGTAAAAACCCGACTGGTTCACTAATGTTCTTTGGAGAAGGAAACCTGCCGTCCTTACCCGGTCTGGCCTATATGTGTCTCCAGTCCCACACAAACATAACTGAACTCTAAAATGGCCCAGCAAGCCACTCAGTTTTATCAAACCGCTACAAGGAATAAGAATAAAATCGGATGGACCACTTGGCCTCGACCTGGGCATCGAATCACCCTCCATCGTGCTCAGTTTAGGATTCACTCGGACTGCTCAGCTCCAGACCTCATTGCAGCCTTCGTCTAAACATAAACACAAGAGCTGAATTCCAGAGGTGAGGTGAGAGTGACTGTCCTCGACATCAAAGCAACATTTGACCGAGTGTGGCATCAAGGAGCCCTAGTAAAACTGAAGTCAATGGTAATCAGGGGGGAAAATCTCCACTGGCTGGAGTCATGCGCAAAATTGGCTGTTGCGCTTCCCACATTACAACAGTGACTACGCTCCAAAAGTACTTCATTGGCTGTAAAGCGCTGCGATGTCCGGTGACCGTGAAAGGCGCTATATAAATGCAAGTCTTTCATACCTAGCACAAAGGAAGATGGTTGTGGTTGTTGAAGGCCAATCATCTCAGCTTCATGAGATCGCTGCAGGAGTTCCTCAGGGCAGTGTCCTAGGCCCAACCATCTTCAGCTACTTCATCAATGACCTTCCCTCTATCATAAGGTCAGAAGTGGGGATGTTCGCTGATGACTGCACAGTGTTCAGTGCCAGTCACAACTCCTCAGATAATGAAGCAGTCCATGCTGGCATGCAGCAGGAACTGGCCAACATTCTGGCTTGGGCTGATAAGTAACTTTGGCACCACATAAGTGCCAGGCAATGACCATTTCCAACAACAGAGAGAGTCTACTAACCACCTCCCCTTGACATTCAATGGCAATAAATGCCCACCTTACCCACATCCCGAGAATGAATTAAAAAATACTAGAGGGGTGAGCTTTGATAGGACAGAGT
This sequence comes from Squalus acanthias, assembly GCA_030390025.1. NCBI lineage: Eukaryota > Metazoa > Chordata > Chondrichthyes > Squaliformes > Squalidae > Squalus > Squalus acanthias. Next base: position 32,099,860 of record CM059441.1, read on the forward strand.
GGCTTTTCCATGTCCTTGGATTTTCTAATGAACTCAGTACTTCTGATGGCCTCATTTTCAAAGGAGAGATAATAATCTTTGCTAATCTAGTGCAGCAAGAAAGACTTGGAGTTCATGAAGTTCGTCTTGGCACAGAGAAATGTACATGAACAGGAAGCGAAATGCTACAATTAGCAGCCAAATAATGCAGGAAGTATTACAACTTGGAGAAAAGCAGGGTAGCACTTCAGAAATGTGTTTTATTTCAGATTTCCAGTGTTTCTCCTTTTTATCTGTACACAAGGAAACACCACTGTCTGGCCAGGAATTGTACTCTAGATTGTTGATTTAGTCTTACAGTGTGAAGCGTGATTAGAGCTTCAATCAGCATACGTCTTCAGTCCCGATGGCCACTACCCCTCTGAGTGGCCTTGTCAAAAGGTCAGCGGAGGTCTCATTTACAACGATAAAGCTATCTTGCTGCCGAATGATTATTATGTAACATCACTGGAGATTAACTCGTTAAGTGATGCACCCATTGCTAAAGACATCAAACACTAATTTGGATCTAACTGCCACTGAGCGAGAAACAATGCCCCAGAACTGAAAGAATTTGCAAGAATGCGGGAATTCAAAATACTCAAGATGAAATGCAAATACCCAGAAAAAGCTGATGGCTGGCGAAACAAGTGATAGACACGTTTAACAAGTTACTTAGAAAGTCTGGTTACTATCTTTAGCCCAGTCTATTTGAGCGGACACCCCACCAGAGGGTCTGGATTAATTTAACCTGCTCCGCTGGGTAAGAAACTGAACGAATCTCCCAATCCTTTACCGTCAGAGTCCAACGTGCAGCTCCCGCGCTCCGCGACCCAGCCTCGAAGCACAGCCAGCTCAGTCCCACGTGTCTTTACCTTTCTTACTTCCCGGTTTCTCCAGGTTGAAAGTGCTTGCTCAGGAGGTTTGAAAAGGGCTGTTCTTAGCTCCTCATTGTTGGATAAATCCTAAAATCAGAACCCCAAGGTCTGTTAGTATCAGCAACCGTAGATATCTGGGAATTAATGGAGACACGGACTTAAACTTTATATCCGACCCTCAGACTCCTCAGAATCATAGAATAATACAGCACAGAAGGAGGCCATTCAGCCCATCGAGTCTGCGCCGGCTCTTTCGAAGAGAAATCCAGTTAGTCCCACTCCCCCACTCTTTCCCAATATCCTTGCAATTTTTACTCCTTCACGTATATCCACTACTATTGAATCTGTATTCCAAATCCTAACTACTCGCTGCGCAAAAAGTTTTTCCTCATGTCGCCTTTGGTTCTTTTGCCAATCACCTTAAATCTGTGTCCTCTGGTTCTCAACCCTTCCGCCAATGGGAACAGTTTCTCTCTATCTCCTCTGTCTGGATCCCTCATGATTTTGAACACATCTATCAAATATCCTCTCAACCTTCTCTGCTCTAAGGAGAACAACCCCAGCTTCTCTAGTTTATCCACGTAACTGTAATCCCTCATCCCTGGAACCATTCCAGTAAATCTCTTCTGCACCCTCTCCAAAGCCTTCACGTCCTTCCTAAAGTGTGGTGCCCAGAATTGGACACAATACTCCAGCTGGGGCCGAACTAGTGTTTATATCGGTTTAGCACAACTTCCTGGCTTTTGTACTCTGTGCCTCTATTTATAAAAATGAGAAGTCGCACAACACCAGGTTATAGTCCAACAGATTTATTTAAAATTACAAGCTTTCGGAGCTATCCTGCCCCTTCTTCAGGTAGAGTTACTATAACCTGGTGTTGTGCGACTTCTCATTTTTGTCCACCCCAGTCCAATGCCGGCATCTCCGCATCATGACCTCTATTTATAAAGCCCAAACGCCCCCAGGTCTCTCTGTTCTTGCACCCCCCTTAAAATTGTACTATTTAGTATGTGTGGTCTCTCCTCATTCTTCCTACCAAAATGTATCACCTCACACTTCTCTGCATTGAATTTCATCTGCCATGTGTCCGGCCATTCCACCAGCCTGTCTAGGTCCTCTTGAAGTCTATTACTATCTTCCTCACTGTTTATACACTTCCAAGTTTCGTGTCATCTGCAAATTTCGAAATTGTGCCCTGTACCCCCAAGTTCAAGTCATTAATGTATATCAAAAACAGCAGTGGTCCTAGTACTGAACCCTGGGGAACGCCACTGTATACCTCCCTCCAGTCCAAATAACAGACAATCACCACAACTCTCTGTTTTCTATCCCTTAGCCAATTTTGTATCCATGCTGCTACTGCCCCTTTATCCCATGGGCTTCATGGTATATGTATATGTGGTCTGGGGTCCCTCATACACACCTATGCAACCAAGGAAGATGAGAGTTTGAACATCCTGCTTTACCAAAACAGAACTGTATGTTATCAATAGTCAATGTTTAGCCTTTTGATTGAGAAATCAAGGTGAAGGGTCAGACACTAATGGACACGGCAGGACCAGCATCACAGAGAATAAAAGACTAACTGGCATTAAATTGGATGGACCAAGCTTGGGTATAAAAGCCTGAAGATTATCAGAAGAAGGAAGGGAAGTGAAGATTTCCATAGTCCTGAGGTACTGGAAAAGAATGGGCTAGAGTAGGAGACAGTGCACAAGTCTTAATTTCAACAGAGTGATGATGCAGGGAGAGTGAGTAAGGATCAGGGGCACTGGGACCTCAGGAGGAACAAGAGAAGAATGTTCAGATGAGCAATGACCATAAAGTCCTTATTGATAAAATAGAGCGACGCAAAGAAAGGTCACCTTGGAGGGAGAGAGTTGGAAGCTACAGGTGAGAAGCAATTGTCTATCATGTGCTAACCTTGTATTTTGTTCAGGTGTGTGAATGTGGGCAATTAGAAGAGGCTCCCCAGTTGATGGGTTTTATAAGGAGTTTGAAAGTTGTTGAGGGATGTTCAGTTGGTATCATTCTCACCTTGAGTCAGAATGTGGTGAGGCCGAGTCCAGTTCCAGGACCTGAACACAAGAAATAGGAGCAGGAATAGACCGTACGGTCCCTCACGCCTACTCCCAATATATGGGGCAACACGGTGGCATAGTGATAAATTGACCCTTAGTGTTAGGGGGGGATTAAATATGTGGGGTTACGGGGATAGGATGGGATATGTTAGGGGGAAATAAATACGGGGATAGGGTGGGATATGTGTTGGTGCAGGCTCGATGGGGATTCTGTGTGGGAAAGCAGGGACAGGGTACTGGATTTGGATGATCAGCCATGATCGTATTGAATGGTGGAGCAGGCTCGATGGGCCGAATGGCCTACTCCTGCTCCTAGCTTCTATGTTTCTATGTTTCTATGTTGATATTATGATATGAGCACATGATCTAGACGCACACCCCCATGTAGCACTGAGGGAATGCTGGCTTTCGCATGAGGTGTTAAACCAAGGCCCTAAAAGATTCCATGACACTATTCAAAGGACAGCGAGTTGTCCCGGTGTCCGGGCCAACCTTCATCCCTCAACCAACATCAGATTAACTCATGCTGTTTATGGGATCTGACTGTGCTCCACTGGCTGCAGCATTTGCCTACACAACAACAGGGACTACATGTCAAACTGTAACTCATTGGCTGTGAGATGCTGAGAGTTGTTCTGAAGCTGTGATAAGGTGCTGCGTATGGCCTGCGTACAGTGTGATCGAGCTGTAACTGCGTAAAGGCCCAGTGTAATGTGGTACTGAGCCATAAATACCGGATAGTTCCAGGTTCCAGCCCTGGTCGGTGCTGAGTTAGATAATGATGGTTAAGAGGCTATTTGACTACAGAGTGCATCACAGCCAACCCTGATTTGTCTTCACCTGATCTCCATACATTCACCTCGCAGCAGATCTCACCCATGGGGCTCCAGGCTGATTTCCCCGTCTCTGGCCCTGGGGAATTCTGGTATCCTTGGCCAAGATCAGCTAACTCCGTACAGACCAGGGTCTGAAGCTGGGCTTGTCCAGGCCCCCACACGGTGCATTTATTCATTAATCTGTTGGAGGATTTAAGTTAAAATGTAACTCTTGGCCTTAGGAAATGCCAGATACGAGGCAAGGCCGACAGATAGATGTTTTGTGCTGTTTCCCTGCGTGCCCTGGTTACAATGTGTAAGGATTATCGTGTCCATTCCTTGTTTTTCCTGTCCTGTTTATAGGTTCTTGCTGTGCTGCCTATTTGGCTGCTGTGGGTCGATAGAAATGCAAACCTCTCCTATTGCAGCATTGTTTGAAATGTAGAAACCAGAGGGGCAATTTCCGACTGCACAATGCCCAACAAACTTGGGCATGTGGGGTGTAATATAGCGGGACATTTGGTGGAGATCTGTACCATGGGGACTAATGTGAACACGTGAGCGATTCTGACCGGCAACTAAATGGGGGCAAGGACCTCTCGCCTGGAACAAAGGGAAGCCTCATTATAATCATAGAATCATAGAAAGTTACAGCATAGAAGGAGGCCATTCGGCCCATCGTGTCTGTACCAGCTGAAAAAGAGCTATCCAGCCTAGTCCCACTTTCCAGCACTTGGTCCGTAGCCCTGCAGGTTATGGCTCTTCAAGTGCATATCCAAGTACTTTTTAAATGTGATGAGGGTTTCTGCCTCTACCACCCTTTCAGGCAATGAGTTCCAGACACCAACCACCCTCTGGGTGAAAAAAGTTCTCCTCAACTCCCCTCTAATCCTTCTACCAATGACTTTAAATCTGTGCCCCCTGGTTATTGACCTCTCTGCTAAGGGAAATAGGTCCTTCCTATCCACTTTATCTAGGCCCCTCATAATTTTATACACCTCAATTAGGTCTCCCCTCAGCCTCCTCTGTTCCAAAAAAAACAATCCCAGCCTATCCAATCTTTCCTCAAATAATAATCAAATTATTCCTCAATAATATTCAAATTAGGGGGTGAGCTGGCGTTGTCCTTCTGCTAATTGCCGACACTCGTGCTGGATTCTAAGTGTGTTCCACGCCCATTTTTAAAGTTTCCGGGGATGTTGGGATCAGTTCATTCAGAACTTCATTTAAAGCTAAAAGAGTTAAATTATGAGGCCAGGTTCCATAGACTAGGCTTGTATTCCTCCAGTTTAGAAGATTAATGGTTGATCTAATCAAGGTGTTTAAGATGATTAAAGGATTCAATAGGGTAGATAGAGAGCAACTATTTCCTCTGGTGGGGGGAGTCCAGAACAAGGGGGCAGAACCTTAAAATTAGAGCCAGGCTGTTCAGGGGTGATGTCAGGAAGCACTTCTTCACACAAAGGGTAGTGGAAATCTGGAACTCTCTCCCAAAAAAGCCGTTGAGGCTGGCGGGGGGGTCAATGGAAAATTTCAAAACTGAGATTGATAGATTTTTGTTGGGGAAGGGAATTAAGGATTACGGAACCAAGGCGGGTAAATGGAGTTAAGATACAGATCAGCCATGATCTCATTGAATGGCAGAACTGGCTCGAGGGGCTGAATGGCCTTGTCCTGATCCAATGTTCCTAAAGGGTAGGATTCAGTGAACAGGGTGAAGGCCATTTCTGCACCGAATTTGTTTTTGTTTTGTCTCTGTACAGGGTTGTATCAGCTCCTGGGGACAGTCCCTAGCAATGTTTCCGTTAACCTGCATGGCCGCGCAACGGCCTGGAGCTCCCGCGCAGACGGCTCGCCAGCTTTTAAATGGAAAAACTGCGCATGCACGGAAATTTGAATGGGCCGCGCAGCCCGTTATATTGGCCGCGCACCCAAAAAAAATGAGAGCAAACACTGGTCCCCAGTGCTACCCCTGCACCCCCCCCCCCCCCCAACCCCCCACAGCCGCTCTCCGTGCGCTGTACAGAGTTCTACCAGCCCCTGATAGCTGACAGCAGGCAGGAGGCCACAGCACAAACTGCCTGCAATCCAGCAGTAAACTGGCATCTCACTGCGAGCCCTGAAAGGGGGCTGGTGTAAGAGATTAAGGGAGCCCGATGCAGTAACGAGGCGCGGTGAGGAGGTCGGGGATCGAGTTGCACTACTAGAGAGGCTTTGGTTTTCTTCACGAGAGCTGAGCCTAAGAGCTGACTGATAGAGGCCTTCGACATTATGCAGGCCTGTGATAGGATAAACAGTGAGAGACTGTTTCCACTGGCCAGAGCCACAAATTTAATATAATCACAAAAAGAATTAAAGAGGAGATTAGAACAGCAATTCTTTACCCAGAGGGGGTTTGATGTGGAATTCTCTGCAACAAACTGTTCCTGAATCAGACTCTGGCAATTCCTTCAGAACAAAATTAGATGATTGCTTGAAAAAGAGGAATATTAAAGGGTACGGGGAGTGAGGGGGAGAGTGGGATTAGACTGGGTGGAATATTATATAGGATATACGGCACAGAAACAGGCCATTCGGCCCAACCAGTCCATGCGGCGTTTATGCTCCACTCGAGCCTCCTCCCGTCTTTCCTCATCTAAATCTATCAGCATAACCCTCTATTCCCTTCTCCCTCATTGTTTGTCTAGCCTCCCCTTAAATGCATCTATACTATTCGCTTCAACCACTCCCTGTGGTAGCGAGTTCCACATTCTCACCACTCTTTGGGTAAAGAAGTTGGATTGGATTTCTTGGTGACTATCTTATATTGATGGCCTCTAGTTATGCTCTTCCCCACAAGTGGAAACATTCTCTCTGTATCCACTCTATCAAAACCTTTCATAATTTTAAAGACCTCTATTAGGTCACCCCTCAGCCTTCTTTTCTCAAGAGAAAAGAGACCCAGCCTGTTCATCCTTTCCTGATATGTATACCCTCGCATTTCTGGTATCATCCTTGTAAATCTTCTCCGCACCCTCTCCAGTGCCTCTATATCCTTTTTATAAAATGGCGACCAGAACTGCACGCTGTACTCTAAGGGGGAAAAATTTGGTTGGTTAGCACCTCTCGAAATTGACCAGCTTCCAACACAATTGCTTTCGAGGTCTCTCCAGGCCGAGATTCAAGGCTGCAATGAGCAGGGAGTGGCTGGCCAGCAAGATGGCCCCTCCCCTTTAAGAACTGGACGGTGCCAGTCTGTCTGGCTTCCATGGTAACTGGCATCGCCTGAGCTTCGGTAGCGCCTCGTTCCCCGACGTTTGCACTTTAAGAGAGGTGTGTAGCGCCTGATTTAACACTCAAATCACCTCCAGGGGCGATAGAGGCGAATTTTGCAGTCGGAGGCAATAATTAGCGCCGGCAGCTAAACTTTGCGCCCGGCCGATATTGGCGACCCAAAATGGGCGATACCGAATTTTTCCCCCTAAGTGTGGTCTAACCAAGGTTCGATACAGGTTTAGCATAACTTCCCTACTTTTCAATTCTATCACTCTAGAAATAAACTCTAGTGCTTGGTTTGCTTTTTTTATGGCCTTGCTAGCCTGCATCACAACTTTTAGTGATTTGTGTATTTGTACTCCGAGATCCCTTTATTCCTCTACCCCACCTAGACTCGCACCCTCCAAGTAATAAGTGACCTCCCTATTCTTCCTACCAAAATGTAATACCTCACATTTATCTGTGTTGATCTTCATTTGCCAATTATATGCCCATTCTGCAAGTTTATTAATGTCCTCCTGTAATTTGTTGCAGTCCTCCTCAGTATTAACTATCCCCCCAATTTGGTATCATCCGCAAATTTAGAAATTGTGTTTTTGATTCCAAAGTCTAAATCGTTAATGTAAATTGTGAACAGCAGTGGTCCCAGCACTGATCCTTGTGGAACACCACTACCCACCTACAGTGTGGCTACTGTTTGAGGGCCTGTAGACCACTCCCACCAGTGATTTTTTCCCCTTATTATTTCTTATCTCCACCCAAACTGATTCTACGTCTTGATCTTCTAGGCCAATATCATTTCTCATTACTACACTGATCTCATCCCTTATTAACAGAGCTACACCACCTCCTTTTCCTTTCCGCCTATTCTTACGAAATGGCAAATACCCCTGAATATTCAGTTTCCAGCCTTGGTCACCTTGCAACCATGTCTCTGTAATGGCCATCAGATGATACCCATTTATTTCTATTTGTGCTGTCAACTCATCTATCTTGTTACGAATGCTGCATGCATTCAGATATAGAGCTTTTAATTTTGTCTTTTTACCATTTTTCCCTACTCTGACCCTCTTTCTGATGCACTCTTGTGTGTATACGCTCTGTCCCTTCCTGTCACACTCTAGTTATCATTACCCCTATCGCTACCCTGCACTTTTGCCTTCTCATTTTTCTTTGACTTTTTAAATTTCCGCTCAGTGGATCCCTCCCCCCCACTATTTAGTTTAAAGCCCTATCTACAGCCCTAGTTATTCGATTCGCCAGGACACTAGTCCCAGCCTGGTTCAAATGAAGCCCGTCTCGACGGAACAGCTCCCTCTTACCCCAGTACTGGTGCCAGTGCCCCAGGAATCGAAACCCATTTCTCCCACACCAATCTTTCATCTCGTTCATCTCTCTGATCTTATTTACCCTATGCCAATTTGCACGTGGCTCAGGTAGTAATCCAGAGATTATTACCTTTGTGGTTCTGCTTTTTTAAATTTAGCCCCTAGCTGCTCATACTCCCTCAGCAGAACCTCTTTTTTTGTCCTACCTATGTCATTGGTACCTACATGGACCACGACAACTGGATCTTTCCCCTCCCACTCTAAGTTCCTCTCCAGCCCAGTGGAGATGTCCTTTACCCTGGCACTGGGCAGGCAATGATGCGGAGATGCCGGTGTTGGACTGGGGTGGACAAAAATGAGAAGTCGCACAACACCAGGTTATAGTCCAACAGTTTTATTTGAAATTACGAGCTTTCAGAGCTCTGCTCCTTCGTCAGGTACAGTGAGGGAATACAAAGGAATAATAAGGGCAGGCAACACAGCCTTCAGGACTCACGCTCTTGGCTGCAGAGAACAGTGTCTATCCCCCTAACTATACTGTCCCCTACCACTACCACATTTCTTTTTGCTCCCTCCACTTGAATAGCTCCCTGTACCACGGTGCTGTGGTCAGTTTGCTCATCCTCACTGCAGTCCCTGCTCTCGCCCACACAGAGAGTAAGAACCTCGTAACTGTTGGACAAGAGCAAGGGCTGAGGCTCCTCCACCACTACTTCCTGGGCCCCCATACCTGCCTCGCTCGTAGTCACACCCACCTGTCCCTGACCACGGACCAAATTTGAATGAATTAATCTAAGGGGTGTGACTGCCTCCTGGAACACAGCGTCCAGGTAACTCGTACCCTCCCTGATGTGTCTCAGTGTTTGAAGCTCGACTCCAGCTCATCAACACGGAGCCAAAGTTCCTCGAGCAACCAACACTTACTGCAAATGTGGTCGCCGTGGACCTCAATGGTGTCCACCAGCTCCCACATGTTGCAGCAGTAACACATCGCCTGCTCTGCCATCTCTAATATATTTAACTAATTAAGTGTTTAAGTTTTAAACGTTTAGTTTTTAATCCCGGCTCCTAATTTAAATCAATGCCCAAGAAAAGAGAGAAATACTGACCAACCAATCACTTCCCTGCTTTCCTGTAACGTCACTCCTTGTTTTTGTTGTCAGATACGCTGCCTCTGCTCTCGGGCCTTCCTCTGCCGCGCTCTTTATTTGCTCCACCTCCACTCTCGCTCCTGCTCAGGTCCGCTGCCTTTGCCTTTTCCCGCATGATTGCCTCCAGCTCCCGTTTTATTACGGACACTGTGTGCATTGCTGTACAGACAGTTTAACTCATTTTTATAGGATTTCCTCTCACTTTATGTTTAATCATCTTTTTAGACACCTGTTCAATAACTCTATTTGCTCCCTTGCCGTCAATGTCCTTCCTTACTTTATTCTTTCCTATGCTCACTTTTCCTGTTTTGTGTATATTTAGGCTGCTTACGTTTCTTGTAGATCCCTCCCCACTCCTTACTAGTTTAAAGCCTTTGCCACCTCCCTATTTACCCTTTCCGCTAGAACACGGGTCCCATCCTGCTTCAGGTGGAGCCCGTCCCATCGGTACAGCTCCTTCCTGTCCCAAAACTGGTGCCAGTGTCCCAAGAAAAGAAACCCCTCTTTCCCACACTAGCCCTGTGTTAATTCTCCTGATCTGTCTGTTTCTGTGCCAATTTGCATGTGGTTTGGGCAATAATCCAGAGATTATTACCCTCGAGGCCCAGCGCCGACCTGATTGGAGACACCGGCAGCGGCCGAACCTTTGGCGATTTCCGAAAAAAAAACGAAGAGTGACGTCACAGGACAGCAGGTAGGTGATTGGTTGATGAGTATTAAGGGTTTTTTTTCTGTCTAACCTAAGACAGTGGTTTAAACTAGGGGTGGGAAACTATAACATACTGTATTAAATTTATAGCTTAACTAGTTAAACTATTTAATATAACTATAAATAATCGTTCAATAAAGACTTTAACTAATTAAATAAATAAAATAAGGCTAGTCTAAGATATGGCAGGGCAGGTTGTGTGTCTGGACTGCAGTATGTGGGAGTTTGTGGACAGCGAGACTGTCCCGAGCAAACACCTCTGCAGGAGATGTCTCCATCTCGAATCTCTCCGGCTCACAGTCATTGAGCTGGAGTGCGAGTTGGAGACACTCCGACACATAAGGGAGGGGGAGGAATTTCTGGACAGTTTTATCCAGAATACAGTCACACCCCAGAGGAAAGCACAGGTTCAGGAATGGGAGGGTGTGACTTTTAGGGAGACGGGTAGCGGGGATTTAGGAGAGGTTGGGAAGGAGGTCCCGCAGACACTGGTCCTGTCCAACAGGTACGATGTACCCACTACCTGTGAGGACAAGGAGAAAGACTGCAGGGAGGACAGCAACAATGCAGGCCAAGGCACCGTGGCTCAGAAGGCTGTCCAAGGGGGGGGGGGGGGGGGGGGGCAGAGCAGAATAGAAATGCGGTAGTAATAGGGGACTCTATAATTAGAGAGTTAGATAGCGTCCTCTGCAGCCAAGAACGAGAATCCCGAAGGGTGTGTTGCCAGTGTAAGGGATATCTTATGGCAGCTGGAGAGGAACTTGGAAAGGGAGGGGGTAAATCCAGTTGTCGTGGACCATTTTGGAACAAACGACATAGGTAGGAACAGGGAGGAGGTCCTGCTGAAAGAGTTTCAGGAGTTAAATTAAAAAGCAGGATATGGGGAGTGAGTGGGATTAGACTTCGTGGGATATTAATGAGTACGGGGAGCGAGCAGGAGAATGGGTTGCTGGCATGTTTGAGTGCTGGAACATTCTATGATTCTTTGGCAAATCTTCTTGAAAGAAAGCAGCACGAGAATCTGAGCTGTGTACACAGCTAACCAGTGCAGAGAGAATCCCTCCAGCTCCATAATTTTAGACCCAACCTCAGAAACAGGCTCTTTACTTCCCCACTACATGAAAGAAGGAACTTGCCTTTATTTAGCACCTTATCACTTCCTCAGGACGTGCTGAAGCCCTTTACAATCGATGGATTACTTTTGAAATGAAGCCACTGTTACAAAAGGGAATCAGTGACAATGTTGCGCACTATTAAAGGTTGGTAATAATAAGACTGACAAACTCCTTTTACAAAGCCCCTGTCAGCCATCATCCAGTGAATCTGGGCGGAATCTGAACCTGTTAACCAGAGGACAATGACCACTCCAGAATGGATGTTCTCAATTGAGTCACCATCGCATAGACCTCCTCAGAAGGCGAACACGGGACACAACCAACAGAGTACCCTACGTCGTCCAGTACTTCCCCGGAGCGGAGAAACTACGCCATGTTCTTCGCAGCCTTCAACATGTCATCGATGACGACGAACACCTCGCTAAGGCCATCCCCACGCCTCCACTACTCGCCTTCAAGCAGCCGCCTAACCTCAAAAGTACCATCGTTCACAGCAAATTACCCAGCTGTCAGGAGAACAGCGACCACGACACCACACAACCCTGCCACGGCAACCTCTGCAAGACATGCCAGATCATCAACACAGATACCATCATCACACGTGAGGACACTACCCACCAGGTACATGGTACATACTCATGTGACTCGGCCAACGTTGTCTACCTCATACGTTGCAGTAAAGGATGCACCGCAGCATGGTACATCAGCGAGACCATGCAGACACTGCGACAACGTATGAACGGACACAACAATCGCCAGGCAGGATTGTTACCTCCCAGTCGGGGAACACTTCAGCAGTCAAGGACGTTCAGCCTCGGATCTGCGGGTAAGCGTTCTCTAAGGCGGCCTTCGAGACACACGACAACGCAAAATCATCGAGCAGAAACTGATAGCCAAGTGCCGCACCCATGAGGACGGCCTCAACCGGGATCTTGGTTTCATGTCACGCTACATGACGTAGAGTCATCCAGACTCGAGTCATCGTTGGCTTGTTCACAGATGTGATTTCCAGTTTTAAAAAAAAGTAAAAAGCTTAACCATACAGACTGCAGCATTTGACACGTTGGACCCCCTGTGACCCCACCTCATTGTCTTAGCTGTATTTTGCTGTGTCTTTGATGTAATGCCTTCCTGACTGGCCTGATTGTATCTCTGCCGAGGTGTGATGGAGGACAGTCAGAAAGTCGTCTGACATTGTACGCTACACATTGTTCTCTGTCTATATATGCTTTGCTGATTTGTATTCCTTCACTTTACCTGACGAAGGAGCAGCGCTCCGAAAGCTCGTGATTTCAAATAAAACTGTTGGACTATAACTTGGTGTTGTGCGACTTCTCATTTTTGTCCACCCCAGTCCAACACCGGCAGCTCCGCATCAGAGTCACCATTGGAAAGTGTTGCTGCTGTCTGTAAGACCAACAATTCTCCTACACAAGGGAGGCAGTAATGTGCAGGAGTGGTAATGAACTGATTCTGTCTGCACTACTCAAGGGCATTGAGGGAATTTCAGGCAGTCCTGGTCTCCATTTCCTATTACTGTCAATTATTAGCTCGTTAGTGTTTCAACAGTTGTTAGGCTTCCTGTAACCGAGCTGCACTCTGAGACCGATTGCTGTTTCTAGATGCGCTAACAGTTTAAACAATTGGAGTGTTTTATAATTCATTCCCGGGGTTTGGGAATCTCTGGCCATCTCTAGTTGCCCTGAGAAGGTGCTAGACCTTCTTCTTGAACCACTGCCGTTATTATTTGTAGCAGTTTGATGCAATGAGTGTCCTGCTCGGCCATTTCAGAGGACAGTTAAGTGGGACTGGAGTCACCTATAGGCCCAGACCGGGTAAGGACGGCAGGTTTCCTTCCCTAAAGGACATTAGTGAACCAGTTGGGTTTTTACGACAATACGACAGCTTCATGGTCAATTTTACTGATTTTTTTTAAAAACTGACTATAGTGGGATTTGCATTCACGTTCTCTGGACTCCTAGTCCAGGCCTCTGGATTACTAGTCCAGTAACATTACCACTGCACTACTGTCCCCGGGCATCTGTTGAGATCTGTCATTAACCTGCACAATCATATTCTGGCTGGTATTCAAACAAGAGTTTCAAGCAAAGCATGTACCTTGTATGGACTCCCATCCTGCCCTGAGACGCTTTAAATAATATCCGTGCCTCTCCTCACTCCCAATTCTATGTGCACAGCATGGGATATCCTCACAATGCAGACACGTATAACGCATAGATCCTTTTCAGTGCCCCTCCGCGCTGTGGGGAATGAGACCCTCCACAGGTGTGAGTGCGCACTGTCCTGACAGGGAGATGTGAGCACATGATCTCACCATCCTTCAGATGCGACGTTAAGCTGAGGCTCCGTCTGCCTATTGCAATAGTTCGGGTGGATGTTAGAGGCCCCCTTGCCACTATTCAAAGGGTAGGGATTTCTCTTGGTGTCCTGATCAACATGCCTTCCTCAAACTAAACCACAAAAAGCTGATTAACTGAGCATCCATTTCATTGCTGGTTGGAGACTCTTGCTATATACAAAAAGAATTAAATAGAATTTACAGCACAGAAACAGGCCATTCGGCCCAACTGGTCCGTGCCGGTGTTTATGCTCCACACGAGCCTCCTCTCACCCCTCTTCATCGCACCCTATCACCATATCCTTCTATTCCTTTCTCCCTCATGTGTTTATTGAGTTTCCCCTTAAATGCATCAATACTATTCGCCTCAACCACTCCCTGTGGTAGCGAGTCCCACATTCTCACCACTCTCTGGGTAAAGAAGTTTCTCTTGAATTCCCTATTGGATTTATTAGTGACTATCTTATATTCATGGCCTCTAGTTCTGGTCTCCTCCACATGTGGAAACATCTTCGCTACATCTACCCTATTGAACACCTTCATAATTTTAAAGACCTCTATTAGGTCACCGCTCAGTCTTCTCTTTCTATAAATTCTAGTCTTTCTCTCTTTGCTCACCTTGCTTTATAGAGAAAGACAGCATATTGCCATTGCTGGAATTCTCCATTAAGGCAGATCCCCAGCCGGAAGAGGTGCAGACACTGCCTCTGAGCAAGTTGTTGCGCACACTTTTGACAGATGCCTGCTCTCCCCCCCTTTTTGCCAGAAGATGATGTGAGTTAGGTGCGACTATGTAACCAGAGGACAAAAACAACATCTTCAAAACTACAGCAAGCCCCAGGACACACATTCAGAAGTTAGGAGTCATGTGGAACTTTTTTTACACTAAAAAGAATGGAGTGTGGAATAAGCAGACAGTGTAAACAGGATTAGGAGGCAGTTTGAGGCATCTTGTTGTGTACAAAATGGCTACTGTGTTTGTCTACATAGCAATGGTCATAGCTTTTCAAAGTAATTAATTAGACGTGAAGGGGGAAAAATTCGGTTGCTTTGCGCCTCCCGTTAGTGAGGACGCTAATGGGGCACAAAGCAACTAGCGCCCGGGCGCGGCGATGTATGCGCCGCTCATGAAATTGACCAGACATTTTGCAGCGGTGCTAAACACTACTACCATGATCTCCTGCGCCCGCAGATCATGACATCAGTCGAGCGTGCAATGCCCCGGTAGCGCCCCGGACCGGATGAGTGGCGCCCCCTGCCTTACCGCCTGCCGCTAGCAACAACAGGTTGAGGGGAGCGTTTTGCAGTCGGGAAGGGACTGGGGGAGCGCTATTTAAAGGCGACTGCTTCCTGCCTTTGTTTGTCGGTGACATTTTTGCACCACGCATTCTGAGAGAGAGAGAGAGAGAGACTGACTTCTGGAGAGATTCAATGCTGTGTGAAGGAGTTTTGGGTACTGAGTAGCACTTTGCAGGTTCATTTTGATTTGACTATGGGGGCTGCACTCTGAGCTCTTTCCCTGGGCCTCTCCATTGTTCTTTCCAGCAGATTTGATGTACAGATCTCTCCAGGCCAAGATTCAAGGCTGCAATGAGCAGAGTGTGGATGGAGAGCAAGATCGACCCTCCCCAGTGTGCCTGTGTTCCATTGCTGGCTGACATCACGAGCTTCGCCAGCGCTCTGAGGTAGCGCCTCGCTCCTCGACGTTAGTGTCAAGAGAGGTGTATGGCGCCTGATTTAGCGCTCCAATCACCTCCAGGGGCGATAGAAGCCAAGTTTGCAGTCGGAGGCGATAATTAGCGGCAGGCGCTAAACTTTGCGCCCGGCCGATAATTGCGCCCCAAACGGGGCGATACCGAATTTCTCCCCCGAAGTGCTTTGGGCCATTTCTGAGAGAGGTGATAAATTACTTTATAAACACAAATCTCTTCCTATTTTTCTAGAATGAGAACAGATTGAGAGAAAGTGGGTCCATGGGGATTTGGTTTCGATCTATGAAAAAGGGCATGATCTTGTTAGGCCGATTGACCTTCTCTCGTTCCTTAATAGCTCGTGTTCTAACAAGACATACAGTCCACATGTGCTAAAGCCGTGAGCTGCAGTGTTCAATGTGCCTGATTGTAATTACATCCAGTCCAGCTATGTACTGTAAGAGAAGCCAATTCATGATGTTCCTTCGGTCTTTGAGTTCATTGGGTTAAGATTAACCACAGACCCAGCAACAGGTTTCAGTTTATGTTTCCTCGCTGATGTTATTTGCTGGAAGAGACTCCAACTGTTAACTATTTGATTGAGCAACTTCAAACATTATTTCTCAAAGTGTATAAGTGCCTAATTTAGCAAACTTCCTCAACCTTGCACATATTTTGGATACAAACTAGGCCTCAGATTCTTGTGGTTTGACGTATGCAGTGTTAGTACTGGATGTTTGTACAAAGTTCCTCGAGCAGCCAGTGTAAGAAAGACCTTGCATTGATACAGTGCCTTATCTTGGCCTCAATACGCCCTTAAAGGGGTCACAAGAAATGAAAAGCTTTTGCAAAACGGCCGATGCTGGAAGTCTGAAATAAAAACAGAAAATGCTGCAAACACTCAGCAGGTCAGGCAGCATCTGTGGAGAGAGAAACAGAGTTAAGGTTTCCGCTCGATGACCTTTCGTCAGAGCTTTCACTGTTGTTTTGTAGGAACACAGAGGTGTTAACCCACTTGTAACAGTTTTGTTAAATAGCAAACACAGGAATTTCTGACGGCTACTAATGCATTTGTTTCTAATCTCAGCGTAATTCCCACTGATTCTGTAAAGTATCACTGTTCGAAAGCTCACCTTTCCCCCCAGCTTTGTCCCCTCCTTTTCTAAAGGTGGACTCGTGTCGAGGTACAACTGCGCTCTTTTTTGGTGAATGGAGTTGAGGCAGAAGATCAGCCATGATCTCACTGAATGGCGGAGCAGGCTCGAAGGGCCGAAGGGCCTACTCCTGCTCCTATTTATGTTCTTATGTTCTCTTACCCAAGTGACCTTTCTTTGTTAGCCTGAAGAGGAAGGGCTGGATTTTCCTCCAGTTTATTGCTGGACCTACATCAGGACAGGACCGCTCTCCTGCTCTCACTCTCTTGCATCTTCCTGGGTCAGTTTAATTTTAATATTGAGGGCAGGCTCCCAGCCCAATATTGAGAGCTTGCCTCTCGGGGGAGGAGCAAGGCAGTTATTAGCTGCAGCAAATAGGAGTTCTGAGGTGAAGAAGTTAGTGAAGCTGAGATGGATGTACCCAGGCCCAGAGCCCCCATGTTTTCTGACTCATCTGTAGCGGTTTGATTGTCCAAATTAAGGCAACAGAGACAACAGATATTTGGAAAGGAAACCAACCAAAGGGATGTTACTGACACAGCCTTGGGCAGTGAGTGCAACCTCTACCAAATCTGCATGAGTACTCAAGGCCAGAGTAAGTCAATGACCTCTCCGAATTAGCCATTGTAAGAATGCAATGTTAGCAGCACCTTTTCACCATTCCACCACCTTTCTTCCCTCTGTTGAACACCATCTACTATTTCCATGAAATATCAATGAGGGACCTCGAGACACTTCCCTCCACTGCACCCACATGCCGTGACGCACGTGACCTGTTCGCACCCCCATTACGGAATGCTCACTCACACCTGGGTTGGATTCCCTCCGACGTGAGGAGTGTCCTGACACAATCTGCTTTCTTCTTAAAAGAGAAGGTGTCACACAATCAAAGACAAAGAGGATCCTGACGGCCTCTCAAGATGTCCTGGGGCCAATATTTATCCCTCAACCAACATCACTAAAAACAGATTGTCAGGTCATTGAAAAAAGAAAGAAAGGCTCACATTTCTACAGCGCCTTTCATGACCTCAGGATGTCCCAAAGTGCTTTACAGTCAATGAAATACTTTTAAAGTGTAGTCACTGTTGTAATGTAGGAAATGCAGCGGCCAATTGGCACACAGCAAGCTCCCACAAACAGCAATGTGATAATGACCAGATAATCTATTTAGTGATGTTGGCTGAGGGATAAATGTTGACCTTCCCTCCATCATAAGGTCAGAAGTGGGGATGTTCGCTGATGACTGCACAGTGTTCAGTTCCATTTGCAATTCCTCAGATAATGAAGCAGTCCATGCCCACAAGCAGCAAGACCCGGACGATATTTAGGCTTGGGCTGATAAGTGGCAGGTAACATTCGCGTCACAGAAGTGCCAGGCAATGACTATCTCCAACAAGCGAGCTTCTAACCACCGCCCCTTGACATTCAATGGAATTACCATCGACGAATCCCCCACCATCAACATCCTGGGGGTCACCATTGACCAGAAACTTAACTGGACCAGCCACATAAATACTGTGGCAACAAAGGCAGGTCAGAGGCTAGGTATTCTGTGGCGGGTGTCTCACCTCCTGACTCCCCAAAGCCTTTCCACCATCTACAAGGCACAAGTCAGGAGTGTGATGGAATACTCTCCACTTGCCTGGATGAGTGCAGCTCCAACAATACTAAAGAAGCTCAACACCATCCATGACAAAGCAGCCCATTTGATTGGCACCCCATCCACCACCTTAAACATTCACTCCCTCCACCACCGGTGTACCGTGGCTGCAGTGTGTACCATCTTCAAGATGCACTGCAGCAACTCGCCAAGGCTTCTTCGGCAGCACCTCCCAAACCCACGACCTCCACCACCTAGAAGGACACGGGCAGCAGTCGCATGGGAACACCACCACCTCCAAGTTCCGTTCCAAGTCACACACCATCCTGACTTAGAAATATATCAGCCGTTCCTTCATCGTGGCTGGGTCAAAATCCTGGAACTCCCTCCTTAACAGCTCTGTGGGAGCACCTTCATCACATGGACTGCAGCGATTCAAGAAGGAGGCTCACCACCACCTTCTCGAGGGCAATTAGGGATGGGCAATAAATGCCAGCCTTGCCAGCGATGCCCATGTCCCAGGAACAAATACTAAAAAAAAAACAGCCAAAATCACAAAGTAACCTTCATTCTTTCATATAGCGGTCCCCAAGAGAAGGAGTGTGCATTCTAAGTAGAATCTCTTGATTAAACAACATGGGTGCGAAATTCAGCTGCTTTGCGCCTGCCGTTAGCGCCTCCATGGGGCGCTAACAGGGCGCAAATTGCTTTTCGCCCGGGCGCAGTGTTATTAGCACTCCGCACTAAATTGGGCCAGGTTTTTGCAGAGGCACTAAGAGTTAGCGCTCCACTCGGCTGTGCCAGGCGACGATGACATCACTGTGCGCAGCGCCCCGTTAGCACCCCGGATGCAAAATTCGGCCACACCCCCTCAGCTGTCGAGTTGCAGTCGGGAGTCGGCTCCACGCGCGCTATTTAAAGGCGCCATCTTGGGGAAACTTTTTTGTCGGCCATAACTCTGCTGAGACATTGTCAGACAAGCTGCTAAACATGTCCAATTCCACATTGCTGAATCGAGTAGCCCTCTCCCTCTCCCTCGCAGCAGCCATGACACAAAGCTGTCTCAGTAGCTGAGGGGTCGCACTCAAGTGCAGCAATGCTGATAATGAGCAGCTGCAGCTTGAAATTACCTCCCCTTTAAGAGCTGGAGTCAAGGCTCGAAGGCCAATTGCTGAAAGCAAATCAGCTGAAATTGGGCAGTGCTCTGACAATAGCGCCCCTGCACTGAGACCATTAGCGCCTCATTGACCGCCCCGCTTCACTCCTGGGGCGAAATTGCCCAATTTTTCAACATTTTTCAATGGATTTCGCCGGGCGCTAACTTTTCAAAAAGTTACTGAATTTCGCGCCCCATAACTTCTAATTTTGGAAAGCATCATATTGTAATGTTCGTTATTGCATTCATTTGTTAAATGGATATAAATAAAAATATACCTGTAGCAGACAGAGAAGTCATTCCAAGAACATTTCACAGTGATCCTCAGAAGGACTCGGGATTAATCCCTGCTCCCTGCTGAGTGATGATCCCAACTGGACAGCAATGATCTGCCAGAACTTTAATGGCCCGTGCGGGGTCTGGGGGGGGGGCTGGGGACAGGTGTCTGGGGGCCGGGTGTCTGGGGGCCAGGCGTCTGGGGGCCAGGTGTCTGGGGGCCAGGTGTCTGGGGGCCAGGTGTCTGGGGGCCAGGTGTCTGGGGGTCTGGGTGTGTGGAATTTGGGTGAAGACAGGATTGGGCTCAGTGTAGAAGATCCTCACTGGCCTGGAGCCGATATTAGTGGACCAACTGGTCCATTTGGCGATATTCATTCATCTTCTTGCTGACTGAGGGATCTTGCTGTGTACCAAAGGTTCTGCCGCTGTAACAGCAGTCAGTAGATTTCTAATTAATTCATCATATGTGAAGCTCTGGGAGAGGTTTCTGAGAGATGTGGGAGGTGAATTTCCCTTTTTCCCGGGGTTTCTTTGGACGAACGCAAGACCCCAGAGGGAACAGACCCCTGTGATTCTGGAACTATCTGCACACAACTCAGTCAGGGATTTAACAAAACAAAAATCAAAACCCTGCAGATGCTGGAAATCTGAAATTAAAACAGAAAATGCTGGAAATACTCAGCAGGTCATAAGAACATAAGAAATAGGAGCAGGAGGCGGCCTTTCGGCTCCTCTAGGCTGCTCCGCCATTCAATAGATCATGGCTGATCTGATCTTGGCCTCAACTCCACTTTTCTGCCCGCTCCCCATAACCCTTGACTCCCTTGTAGTGCAAATGTCTGTCTATCTCAGCCTTGAATATATTCAATGACTCCGCCTCCACAGCTCTCTGGGGTAGAGAATTCCAAAGATTCATGACCCTCTGAGAGAAGAAATTCCTCCTCATCTCCGTCTTAAATGGGCGACCCCTTATTCTGAAACTGTGCCCCCTAGTTCTAGATTCCCCCACGAGGGGAAACATCCTCTCAGCATTTACCCTGTCAAGCCCCCTCAGAATCTTATATGTTTCAATAAGATCACCTCTCATTCTTCTAAACTTCAATGAGTATCGGCCCAACCTGCTCAACCTTTCCTCATAAGACAAACCCTTTATCCCAGGAATCAACCTAGTGAACCTTCTCTGAACTGCCTCCAATGCAAATATATCCCTCCTTAAATAAGGAGGCCAAAACTGTACGCAGTACTCTAGGTGTGGTCTCACCAAGGCCCTGAACAGTTGTAGCAAGACTTCCCTACTTTTATACTCCATCCCCATTGCAATAAAGGCCAACATTCCATTTGCCTTCCTAATTACTTGCTGTAACTACATGCTAACTTTGTGTTTCATGTACGAGGACACCCAGATCCCTCTGTAGCGCAGCATTCTGTAGTCTCTCTCCATTTAAATAATATTTTGCTTTTCTATTCTTCCTACCAAAGTGGATAACCTCACATTTTCCCACATTATACTCCATCTGCCAAATTTTTGCCCACTCACTTAACCTATCTACAGTATATCCCTCTGTGTCCTCCTCACAACTTGCTTTCCCACCTATCTTTGTATCAGCAGCAAATTTGGCTACAGTTCACTCGGTCCCTTCATCCATGTCATTAATATAGATTGTAAATAGTTGAGGCCCCAGCACTGATCCCTGTGGCACCCCACCAGTTTGCCAACCTGAAAATGTCCCATTTATCCCAACTCTCTGTTTTCTGTTATTTAGCCAATCCTCTATCCATGCTAATATATTACCCCCAACACCATGAGCTCTTGTCTTGTGCAGTAACCTTTTATGTGGCACCTTATTGAATGCCTTTTGGAAATCCAAAAATACTACATCTACTGGTTTCCCTTTATCCACCCTGCTCATTACATCCTCAAAAAACTCTAATAAATTTGTCAAACACGATTTCCCTTTCATAATACCATGTTGATTCCGCTTGATTGTATTATGATTTTCTAAATGTCCTGCTACTACTTCCTTAATAATGGATTCCAGCATTTTCCCAATAACAGATGATAGGCTAACTGGCCTATAGTTTCCTGATTTCTGTCTCCCTCCTTTCTTGAATATGGGCGTTACATTTGCAGTTTTCCAATCCATTGGGACCTTTCCAGAGTCTAGGGAATTTTGGAAGATTACAACCAATGCATCCACTATCTCTGCAGCCACTTCTTTTAAGACCCTAGGATGCAGGCCATCAGGTCCAGGGGACTTGTCAGCCTTTATTCCCATTAGTTTGCCTATTACTTTTTCTCTAGTGATAGTGATTGTTTTAAGTTCCTCCCTTCCTTTTCCATTATTATTGGGATGCTTTTAGTGTCTTCTACCATGAAGACCGATACAAAATATTTGTTCAAAGTCCCTGCCATTTCCTTGTTTCCCATTATTAATTCCGCAGTCTCATCCTCTAAGGGTCCAACGTTTACTTTAGCTACTCTCTTCCTTTGTATATACTTGTAGAAGCTCTTACTGTCTGTTTTTATATTTCTTGCTAGTTTATACTCAATCTATTTTCGGCCTCTTTATTAATTTTTTGTCATCCTTTGCAAGTTTCTAAAATTTTCCCAATCCTCTGGCCTACCACTAATCTTTGCAACATTGTATGCCTTTTCTTTTAATTTGATACTATCCTTAACTTCCTTGGTTAGCCACGGCTGGTTCATCTTTCTCATAGAGTCTTTCTTTCTCACTGGTATATATCTTTATTAAGAGTTATAAAATATCTACTTAAAATGTCTGCCACTGCTTATCTACCATCTTACCTTTTAATCTATTTTCCCAGTCCACTTTAGCCAACTCTGTCTTTATACCTTTGTAATTGCCTTTATTTAAGTTTAAGACACTAGTTTCAGACCCAAGTTTCTCACCCTCAAACTGAATGTGAAATTCTAACATGTTATGATCACTCTTCCCTAGAGGATCCTTTACAATGAGATCATTAATTAATCCTGTCTCATTGCACATTACCAGATCTAAAATAGCCTGCTCCCTGGTTGGTTCCACAATGTATTGTTCTAAGAAACTGTCCTGAATACACTATGAACTCATCCTCAAGGCCACCTTTGCCAATTTGATTTGTCCAATCTATATGAAGATTAAAATTGCCCACGATTATTGCAGTACCTTTCTTATAGGCCCCCATTATTTCTTCATTTATACTCTGTCCCACAGTGTAACTACTGTTAGGGGGCCTATAGACTACTCCCACCAGTGACTTCTTTCCCTTATTATTTCTTATCTCCACCCAAACTGGTTCTACATCTTGATCTTCCGAGCCAAGATCATTTCTCACTCTTCTTCGGAATCGAGGATGACTTGCTTCCACACTAAAAAGGAGTTCTCAGTGGCTGATGAGTCCAATGCGGGACCTACAGTCTCTGTCACAGGTGGGGCAGACGGTGGATAAAGGGGCGGGTGGGTGGGGCGCTTGGGTTGACGTGTGCTCCTTCCGCTGTTTGCACTTGACTTCCACTTGCTCCCGGCGAAGAGACTCGAGGTGTTCGGCGCCTTCCCGGATGCTTCTCCTCCACTTTGTGCGGTTGTGGGCCAGGGATTCCCAGGTGTCGATGGGCCCTGTCAGAATTTTATACGTGTCAATGATATCCCCGCTCATTCTTCTAAACTGTAGTGAATACAGGCCTAGTTGACCCAATCTCTCCTCATACGACAGTCCTGCCATCCCAGGAATCAGTCTGGTGAACCTTCGCTGCACTCCCTCTATGTCAAGTATATCCTTTCTTAGGTAAGGAGACCAAAACTGCACACAGTACTCCAGGTGTGGTCTCACCAAGGCCCTGTACAGTAAGACATCCTTGCTCCTGTACTCAAATCCTCTTGCAATGAAGGCCAACATACCATTTGCCTTCCTAACTGCTTGCTGCACCTGCATGTTTGCTTTCAGTGACTGGTGTACAAGGACACCCAGGTCCCTTTGTACATCAACATTTCCCAATCTATCACCATTTAAATAATACTCTACCTTTCTGTTTTTCCTACCGAAGTGGATAACTTCACATTTATCCACGTTATACTGCATCTGCCATGTATTTGCCCACTCACTCAACTTGTCTAAATTGCCTTGAAGCCTCTTTGCATCCTCCTCACAATCCCACCTAGTTTCATGTCATCAGCAAACTTGGAAATATTTCATTTGGTTCCCTCATCCAAATCATTGAAATATATATTGTGAATAGCTGGGGCCCAAGCACTGATCCCTGCGGTACCCCACTAGTCACCGCCTGCCACCCTGAAAAAGACCCATTTATTCCTAATCTGTTTCCTGTCTGTTAACCAATTTTCAATCCATGCCAGTATATTACCCCCAATCCCATGTGCTTTAATTTTGCACACTAACCTCTTATGTGGGACTTTATCAAAGGCCTTCTGAAAATCCATTATTACCTTTGTGGATCTGCTTTTAAATTTAGCCCCTAGCTGCTCATACTCCCTCAGCAGAACCTCTTTCTTAGTCCTACCTATGTCGTTGGTACCTATGTGGCCCACCACAACTGGATCCGTCCCCTCCCACGCCAAGTTCCTCTCCAGCCCCGAGGAGATGTCCTTAACCCTGCCACCAGACAAGCAACACAGCCTTCAGGACTCACACTCTCATCTGCAGAGAACAGTATCTATCCCCCTAACTATACTGTCCCCTACCACTACTACATTCCTTTTTACTCCCCCAACTTGAATGGTCCCCTGTACCACGGTGCTGTGGTCAGTTTGCTCATCCTCCCTGCAGTCAATGCTCTCGTCCACACAGGCTGCAAGAACCTCGTACCTGTTGGACAAGTGCAAGGGCTGAGGCTCCTCCAATGCTACCTTCTGGGTCCCCATACCTGCCTCACTCATAGTCACACCCTCCTGTCCCTGACCATGGACTAAATCTGAAGTATGTATCCTAAGGGGTGTGACTGCCTCCTGGAACAAAGTGTCCAGATAACTGTATCCTTCCCTGATGTATCGCAGTGTCCAAAGCTCGGACTCCAGCTCATCAACTCTGAGCCAAAGTTCCTCGAGCTGCAGACACTTACTGCAGATGTGGTCGCTGTAGATCACACTGGGGTCCTCCAGCTCCCACATGCTACAGCTGTAACACATCACCTGCCCTGCCATCTCTATTGTATTTTATTTAACTAATTAGGTTTTCAAGTTTTGAAATACTCAATTGTCTATTAATAGTTTTTAATCTAGGTAATAATCTTGTTTAATTTATTAAATTTAGTTATATGCTTTAGGTCTTCACTGTAACTTAGCCCACAGTCCTAATTTAACCCTAGTTGTTTATATATATTTTTTATGTATCAAGCAGCAACCCCCACATCACAAAATTCCCTCACTCACCAAATTCCCAAGTTCAGTACTCTGTTGAAGCAGTACTCCATAGAACTGGACTCCATGCTACTTACGTCCGTCCACTAGCAAAAGCCTCATATTTTTATACCAGCAGAAATTCCAAAGGCCTGAGTCAGCCCCTGCTGACAGTAATTGTGCAACTGCCACTAGCAGGCAGCTTGTTTACCACTGTGAAAGAAACTACAAGTTAAGGTTAAAGTCAAGTTAAATGCCAAATGTTAAATGCAAAACAGGTCAGGCAGCATCTGTGGAGAGAGAAACAGAGTTAACGTTTCAGGTCGATGACTTTTCAGTTCCGATGTTACCCACACTTTCCTCTCGCCACAGACCCTGCCCGACCTGCCGAGTATTTCCAGCATTTTCTGTCAGTCTTGTATTTCATTATCAGGTGTGGATAGAACCTGTGCGCTGTAGGAGCAGGTGGCTGTTAGATATCACACCTACAAGAATCCAGGTGTGATATTGAGCCCCTGAGTTAGCTTCTCCCGCTCCCCAGGCATTGTGATTTGGCGAGATGTCCCATGCTTAGCTGCAGAGAACATGTAATCTGAACTAGGGCCTCTCACATGCCTGGTGACTGTGGGCTGTCACTCTGTGCCCAGAAGGATACAGTTAATAATAGATCCAGTTTATATTATAATGAGATGCTAATGATTGCGAATATTGAAGAAAATTAGTCCCCTGGGGGGACCTTAGTTGTCAATGAAGCGTGGATTTACTTTGGGTCCTTAATGAAAGGTCTTTAATTAACTCGCCCCCATGGATGGCTCCATGTAACCCTTGCCCCAGAGGTATGACCATTGTCCACGGTGAAGTATTTTGGTACCAACTCAAGCTCTCCTTATTAAATTTGAGAAAACGTTTAACAGTTTTTTGTCTGATTTATGAAGGTGAGCTGAAGGTATTTCGAGGAACGAGTTGCTGAGGCCGCCTCTCTGCCCTTCACACAGAAGGGCGTGTTTACCCGTAGGTAGTGAATTGTTGGTGATAGTTGTAGCACCTCCAGTGTCCCACAATAAGGTCAAGCTTCAGACTGGGGTTTGTGGGGTCATCATGGAGGGACCCGAATACATTCTGTATCTCCACAGACAACGCACAAACCTTGGCTAAGAGCCAGTTATCAGAGATCAGTGGAAAATCACAAACTTGGCTATTTGTTTGCTCTCACAGTGGGCCGTTGGCTAAAAATTGCCAAAACCGCCCCCCAATTTTCTCTCCTCTCCTCTGCCGGCCTATCGTTCCACCAGTGCCAACATCCTCTAGTGCTCTCTCTTCACATATAGAACATCATACCCAAACTTGACCCTGTCTTCACCCAATGTCTGCACAATGTATTTTCTAGCAAGGTGGTCATTGGATAGTGATCAGGAGAGGGCGGTCTGGCTGATGTCTCCCCCTCCCCATCCCAGAGGTCAATTGGAACAGCTCCTAATTCCACTTCAGCTGAAATCCCTCAGTGTTCAGAATGTCCCTTATTATTGCTGCTAGTGACTGTAGAGAGAACCACAGTGGAGGAAAAGTATAGTCTTCCATACCCTTCTTCAGAGACAAGGTAAATGGACCATACTCTCAGTTATTGCACCTCCAAATCCTTCCCTCTCTGTAAAGCCCGAATCGTCACATATCTGGTGAGATTCTGCTAACTCCTTTCTTACAATGCCGAACAGGAGACAAGAAAAAGATTCTTATCTTTTGGGAAAATCTTCTCTCCCTTATAGCCTCCAGCCTTTCTCTCTCTGTTGCTGCACAGCTTCCTGCTCACTCTTCCTCCTCCCAGTGTTCAATCATCACCCCATCTCATTCACTCATTCTATCCCAGGGTCTCAGACCTGTGAACTCCTCCCCTCGCTCAGTCTTCCCGTCTTCCCCAGGCCTGGAGTTACCTAAACACGACGGTCCAGAGATTCGGGAGCATCCATTATTGGGTGCACGGGGGAGAAGGGTAAATACCCTGAGCCGGAATGGTGAGGTCCAAGGCTCGCGTGATATGGGCCTCGGACCTCGTTGTCAGGGAGACACGCGACACCCCGTGAGCTGGAGAGAAATCGGGGCGCGGCTGGAATCAGGCAAGTGGATCTGGGGGTTGGGTCGGGTTGGGGATGAGGGGTGAGACAAAGAGGGGCAGGGGGTAGGCTGCAGGAGGGCAATTGGGGGTTAGGGTTGGAGGGAAGAGCGAGTGGGGGTCGGACACAGGTTTGGGGTCAGGGAGGGTGATCAGGGGTCAAGGATCAGGGCCAGGGGGGCAAGGGAGAGGAGGCTGGGATGGGGGGAGGCCATTTGGGGTCAAGGGTCGGGATGAGGGCGCTCGGAGGTCATTGCAGGCGATTTCAAGGCCGGGTCTCTCTGAGTGCAATGGCGCTGGCTGCCTCGGGGCAAACCAGTGTTGCCGCGGAGACCTGAAGACGTTAAGCCCCGTATCTGCATATGAAAAGGGCCTAACACTTGTGTCAGGCGTGGGTGCAGGGCGCTTCTCGTTTGTCCTTACCCAATATGGTGTTCGGCGCACTTTCGACCGGACGTGTGCGCACGCTTCCTGCCCGCCATTTTGGGGGCTTAGGTGTCCACGCAGTGCCTTAAAAATGGGTGCTGCCGATGCAAATTCTGGGCCTACTTCTCAAGTTATCGTGTGGTCTTGCCTGCTCTTTGAGTTGTGATCAGTCTCGGGCCTTCACATGATTCACTAAGTAGAAACATTCTTGTCCATTCTTGTGGGTGTCTCCAAACACAAAGCTCAGGGGATAGTGTCCCAATCCCATTCAACTCAAACATCTTTTCTGCAGTGAACAAAACTACTACAGCAGGAAGCAGATAATCTCTGCACAAGCAGAAAGGTCCCGTGTTATCACTGGATAATGTCTCCTTCACAAAGGCTGCTTCACCCGTGTAGCTTAAAAAGGGTAAAATAGTTTGACTTGGGAACCAAAATTGCGGCCAACAATTTTGATCAGGGATTGGAGCCTGCAGCCTGTGCTTGGTGAGAGTCAGCACCTTCAGGAACTGTACCCCAGTGAGAGTCAGCACCTTCAGGAACTGTACCCCAGTGAGAGTCAGCACCTTCAGGAACTGTACCCCAGTGAGAGTCAGCACCTTCAGGAACTTTACCCCAGTGAGAGTCAGCACCTTCAGGAACTGTACCCCAGTGAGAGTCAGCACCTTCAGGAACTGTACCCCAGTGAGAGTCAGCACCTTCAGGAACTGTACCCCAGTGAGAGTCAGCACCTTCAGGAACTGTACCCCAGTGAGAGTCAGCACCTTCAGGAACTGTACCCCAGTGAGAGTCAGCACCTTCAGGAACTGTACCCCAGTGAGAGTCAGCACCTTCAGGAACTGTACCCCAGAGAGAGTCAGCACCTTCAGGAACTGTACCCCAGTGAGAGTCAGCACCTTCAGGAACTGTACCCCAGGGAGAGTCAGCACCTTCAGGAACTGTACCCCAGTGAGAGTCAGCACCTTCAGGAACTGTACCCCAGTGAGGGTCAGCACCTTTGCGGGTATAGAGTTGGGAATAAACCCAATAATCGATAATTGTTAGTTTATTTTATTATTCTGTTGTACGTATTTCGTAGATATTTCACGAAAGAGAATGATATCGGAGCAGATTGGAATCCTGAAGTATTTGAGGGAGCGACGAAGTATAATGATGTACAACAGAACAATTTTAGATCAGTAACTTAGGCTGAAGGAAGATAAATGGCAGGGACCAATGGGATACAAACTCCGACTACATTTAAACAATTTCACAAACCGGCCCAGAAATGGAGACTGGAGCTGCGGTTCAATATTGACCCGAGAACTGTGCCCGTTTCACACAGCCGCCAGGGCCACCTAGAAAAGGGCCTCGCTCAATTCAGCCCGGCCGTGGCTACACACCGAGCGTGGCTACGTACCAAACGCGGGTACAATACGAGCGCGAGTACACAGCGAGCGTGGGTACAATCTGGGCACGGATACATTCTGAGCATGGTACACACTTTTTTGTCTTCTGCTTTCCCGGAACCCCGCTCCCCAGTGGTCCAGCAGGGCCCCGGTGAGCGCAGCGCTAGGCTCCTCCCCTTTAATCAGGGGACGGAGGCCTGCAATACCGCGGCGCAATGTGCCGATGCGCATGGCGCTGTTGCATGTAGCGCCGCGATATTCAGTAATAGCGCCCCAGGAAGGAGGGGGCGCTCTTCCAGTAATGGCCTGCCTCCTGCTTGGGGCGCTACCACTGAATTTATAGTGCAGGGGCACTAACATTTTCAGGGGGCTAAAAGTAACGCCCCAGTGAAGTTAGCGCCCCAAAGGGGGCGCCACTGAATATTTCACCCTTAGAGTACTGTGTACAATTCTGGTCGCCAAATTATAAAAAGGATATAGAGGCACTGGAGACGGTGCAAAAAAGATTTACAAGGATGATACCAGAAATGCGAGGTTATACATATCAGGAAAGGATGAACAGGCTGGGCCTCTTTTTTCTTGAAAACAGAAGGCTGAGGGGTGACCTAATAGAGGTCTTCAAAATTATGAAAGGTTTTGATAGAGTGGATACAGAGAGAATGTTTCCACTTGTGGGGAAGAGCATAACTAGAGGCAATCAATAAAAGATAGTCACCAAGAAATCCAATAGGGAATTCAGAAGAAACCTCTTTACCCAGAGAGTGGTGAGAATGTGGAACTCGCTACCACAGGGAGTGGTTGAAGCGAATAGTGTAGATGCATTTAAGTGGAGGCTGGACAAATATATGAGGGAAAAGGGAATAGAGGGTTATGCTGATAGATTTAGAGGAGGAAAGACAGGAGGAGGCTCGAGTGGAGCATAAACGCCGGCATGGACTGGTTGGGCTGAATGGCCTGTTTCTGTGCCATTTATCCTATGTAATCCTATGTAATTTATTCCACTGCAGCTTCCACCCTAGCCACTGCAGTAACTGCTTTACACGGCCTGCCCCCAACTGCGACCCAACGGCCCACGAGAAAAGATGCTCCCAGGGTATCTTGTGAGGGGTTTCGTGGCCTGTGATTCTTTGCTATTGCTTGCTCTGGTCTCCGGCCAGACCTCTTGCAATAATCACCCGTGAGTGGTTCGACCCACTCGCCCTTACGGTTATGACACCTGACTTAGATGCAAAGGAGCAGTAATGCAGAGAAGGACTCAAATAAACCTGGTTGAATAATACGAAATGAATGCCTTTATTGTACGGTGTCCAAAATAATGAAATACATGTCATATGCGCAGATCAAAGAAATTACAAGTATACACACGTCTATAAATCTTGTTCTATACAAACGGGGAACACACGGCACATCGTAAAGGAGATAACACATTACAAATTACCCTTAAAAACCACCCTCCCCTATAATACCTAAACTAAGTCTGGATTTGTAGGATCGGGAAACATGCTCACCACTCGGGTTATTTCGGAATTTAAAATGAGGCTCGCAGCTTTTCGTTGCAGCCCCTGGCTGCCACGTGGCTGTGGGAGCTTCTGGGCACGACTTGTTTACTCTCGCTGCCACGATGGACCCACCCGGGTCAGCCCTGATGAACGTTCGTCGCGGATGGCCCAGGCTATTCGCTCAAATAACCAGAAGAAAAGGCCTGTCTTTCCTGATGTCATGAAGTATTCTGTAGGATTCAAAGAGTGGGTTTGAACCTACTTCGTCGTTTATCTTCGGGCGCGGTCGGGGTTTGACTGACCGTGCCGGCTCCTACGTGGAATTCTTCTCGTCGCTCGGGCCTCGTTTGGCCGAAGTTCCTGCCTTCTTGACTGACAGCGGCTGGTTGTTCGGGAACACACCGCTGCGTTGCCCTGATGGATCCGGACACTGATTACCGACGATCGGGATGGTGTACCCTGCTGCCTGCCGTGTCGAGGTAGCTCGTCCTGAGGTTCTGCTCCTGACCGAATGTGAGCCTCTGCCCAAAACGAGCAACCCCCCTGATGGACATTCTTCTTCTATAGTTATACTGTTGGAACGGGCCTTATCTCCCGCCCAAATCAAGATGCTGTCTTTTGTTTAATTTTGGCGCCCAAAGTTCTCGGTATGGGGTAATTGTCTCTTCAACTGGTTTCGGGATCACTCGAAAACTGGCCCAACTACCCATTAATGTCTTTCTCATTGTTGGGCTGGGTGGAATTTGTATAATTCTCTCCTCAACTGGTTTCGAGATCACTTGAAACTGGCCCAACCACCCGTTAATGTCTTTCTCATTGTTGGGCTGGGTGGAATTTGTATAATTGTCTCCTCAACTGGTTTCGGGATCACTCAAAACTGGCCCAACCACCCGTTAATGTCTTTCTCATTATTGGTCTGTGTGGAATTTGTATAATTGTCTCCTCAACTGGTTTCGGGATCACTCGAAACTGGCTCAACCACCCGTTAATGTCTTTCTAATTGTTGGGCTGGGTGGAATTTGTATAATGATGTGTCTGGATGGGCCCCGACCGCCCGGTGCAATGACTCCTCACCGTGCATTTAAAACGAGTCAAGCACTTAGTTTATTGATCTGTCCAAAACGTAAATGGGTTGCATACTGCCTTCCCAATCTGTACTGTGCATGATCTCATTATAAATGTATTTCCAACGCCTTCTTGTCTGAGCCACTGCAACTGGTTTTCGCGGGTTTTTTACTGCAGTGGCTGAGTGCTCACCATGTTCTGGAAAGCCTGTCACGATGCTCGGCGGCCATTTTACAAGGCTGCTATACCTTTTTTTTTAAAGTAGCAGCCTTTCGTTCAATAAAATGTTCAATTAAACTTGCTTCTCTCCTTATTATTAAAATCGTGATAATTGCGAAATCTACAGTCCCTCCTGTTGATCCGAATAACTCCGCTTATCGAATCAATTAAATAATGCTGGTGAGCAAATTATCCCGACTCTCCACATCCAAACATTTCCGGTAATTAAACTATCTATGGCTCCCACGACACATGTAGTCCCCATTTCTTGGAAAAATCACATTGTGTACATCTTGGATAATCATAGGCAGCATTACCTTAACTTACAATACGTATTCGCCTTCCAGGTGCAAAAGGCCGATGCCTCTTGCACTACCTGCACATACATGTTTTATTAATCAAAAGGAAAAAAAACCAAACAATTAAAACAACATGTTTTAAAATACAACAGTTCCAAAACTTATCCAAAAATGCTTATAACTAAAACAATCACCAAACACACACGGTAAAAATGGAGGGGCGCTTTATCCTAGCAGCTTACGCGGGACTTTCCTCGTTCACGCGCACGTAACGTTCTCTCCACTCCCCTGTGTTCTCCTGCCTCTTGAGGCGTTTGCCCCTCTTACAGTGCACGAACAACAGGTACACTACAATTAAAACTTGACATACTACCAAAATGTGGGAGGCTATCCTAATCCATGACGGGACCTCAATATTAGTGAACAGATCCCACCACGGTGGGGTTACTATGTCCAATATCTCTGCCCCTATCTCTAAAGTCTTCTGCTCCAGGGTGTAAAAGTGTTTCTGGGACACTATAACGGCTTTTAAAATCTTGGTGAGGTGTTCAGGGAGAGGGGGAATGATGTACCCGAAATGCGCGACGAATCGCTGCAAGTCTGTGAAATTCTCTTTAACAGTGAGGTGAACCGTGGAGGGTTCAGGTATTGGGACAATTCGCTGTTGTGCCACTTGAACTTCAGCCCTGGGTTTAAAACAGAAACTGCTGTCACTCACTGGACACCAACTGTGCTGTCCATGCTGGTAGTGTTGCGCTGCAGTGGTAACGCAATACGTTCCACCCCTATGTATACCACCTGCGGGGGCACATGGCCTTGTGCCATTGCTTCCATGGTGCAATTCACGGGCTTCGCGCCAGCCGTTCTGAACCCGCACTGTGGTATTAAAAAGGCATACAAGTGCTGGGGACACAGTATGATATGTGCTCCCCTGCTACGGCATCCCGAGAGGTCGGTGCCTGTCATCGTCTGCTCCCAGCGGATGACGTAAGGTGGGACCACTGCGTAGCGAATGTGGGCTCCCCCCTGAATTACTCCAATGTTCTCCACCCTGTACACCGGGGCGGGCTTTGCTGTGTTACCCAACACCGGCATCCGTACCACTATACCCATAATAGTGTGATTTGACTGTCCGCAGTCCACTGGGACTGGGTACACCTCTGAAGCTAGCCTGAGCTGGCACGGGCTTAATGCGTTCTGAAAAGGGTGGAGCGCTTGCAGGTGTTTGTTGCTTATCCAGGACAGGATCAAACCTTGTTTTAAATCCTCCAGATTACTGCGACCCTCGCCCAGTAACCACGCCCCGTATAATACGCACACCTCGTTCTACGCAGCTTGTGATCGGACGCATTCCGATCCTCCCTAATCAGAGCATTTACCATTCTCGCATGCTTCTCCAGCTCTGCTATAATCTCTTTTAAGTGTAGTGTCATGGCCTGGTCCTCATGCAACTCAGACCCTATTACCTTATTCTCATTTGTCAGGATGCTCTTTAACTGCGTCTTTAAACCGTTAATCTGCGTCTGCAGCTCCACATTATCTAGAGCGTTGATCACAGATGTTCCAGTATTAAAAGCAGTGAACACATCGTTCACAGCACCCCTTCTTTGTCTCCCCACCTGATCCAAAACTTCGTGTGGTGTGGTGTATAAGCTTGTTTTGTCAACCTCTGCAAAATCAAACTCATAAAACTGCCTGAACATGTTTGTTAACAGGACCTGGTACAATTTTTCCGTTTCTTTGGGGCACCACTCTGGTAAATGCACCTCGGTGAGATTTAAAATCACCGAGGCCACCGCGTAATGTATCCCCTGGTACAGTACCTGATCTGTTGGTACCAGTACCAGACCATTCCCGGGCCCCTTAGTGGTTTTAGGGCACCCTTCCTTCTGAGCCAATGCTACCGGAATCGTGGCCGGGGGCTTGCGTGGGCATGTGATGAGTTCAGTGGTGTTTACCGGGATCGGGGAGAATGGAACTCCGCATGCCCGGGTGCTGACGTCCCACCTCATCCCTTTCCTGGCATCCTGCCACTGTTGTTGGAAAAATATGGATATACCTTTGGGGCAAACGTACTTTGATCCCCACATACAAACATATATTCCCTCATCCGGTTCCCACCATTTGTCCCAACAGACTCTCAATTGTCCATTAGTCCCCGTAATTGTCTGATGGGTATTGTTACCCAGTCGCTCCCACTCGACCGAGGAATTTCTCATAGTCTTGCTTAACTTCCGTAACCACCACCATCGGTTCAATGGGACTTTCCCATTGCAAACCAAACAAATCCTTTTGCCGACGGTGACGCTGATTCTGGGTGCAACGATCCTCACCCTGGGACACAGTAAAGAAGTCTCTTGGTACGCAAACCCGGATGCGCTGGAGTATTCCGTTGAATTAGTTCCCAGCCATCCCGGCCATCTTCCCTTGTGGAAATAAGTGGCGGTTTCCTCAGCCTCTCGCTCCCCGGTCCCATCCGTCGCGATGGGGGCTGTGTCCCCGGAGCAACCAAACACAACGACAAACTTGGTGAGGCCCCGATAGGCCAATCCACATCCGATCGTCGCGAGCACCACGAGAATCCTTTCCATATCTCCTGGTTCCTGTGATCAGATAAAATGATGTAGCCAGCCTCCCAAGAGTATCTGGCTTTGGTGAAGAGTGAGCGGGTCCCTTGACCTCGGCTCACGTACAAGACATGCATACTGGATAGACCTTAACTATCCCTATCACTAACTCCCATCATTTTTACCATTACTTTTAAAATTAAACTACAACCTTAACTTGACATTAACCACTATAAACCTAAACTTATCATCCTAAAATTTCTGTACAGCGCCGCCCGTTCCCAGGGCGGCCCAGCTAAATCCTGAAAGGGTTGCCGCGAGCTGCTCCCCGTGGCGGGGCAGCACTGACCCTTGTCTTTGATCCTCCGCAGCCTGTCGCTGCCGATCGGGAACCGGGACCTCCCTGGGCTACCTTGGACCTATACCTGGGGATGTACGGGGAATCTGGCCACAACTTCCTGGGCTGGGGTGTCCGATCTGACCTGCGAGGGGGCATCTTGGGCAAGGCTTCCAGGGCCGACGGACCGGGGACCGGGACTTCCACCGTCACAGCCTGTGGTGTCACCACAGCTGCCGGCTCCGTCTCCCTCCCCTCTGGCTCCGCCCCCCTGGGCTCGGGATCCGCGGCTTCCGACTCCACCCTACCTGTCCCTACAGGTGGTGGATCTCCGCCCGCAATCCCTACCTCCCCTATGCTCGAGTCGAGGGCGGGACCTCCGTCCTCCGACTCCTCCACCTCCGCGAATCCCAAGCAAAAGAAGAGACCCTCCACTCTTGCAGAATAGCTTCTCCCCTCACGCAGGCTGCTTTACCAGCCTGCATGACCTGCGGTTTTACTCTTGGCTGAGAGTCCCCACTCACAGGTCTGGCCCCTGTGGTCGGCCCCTGTGCACCCGGTTTATACAGCTTGCACTGGTTGATGTGAAACCATTTTGTGCGCCGGGGCACCTTCACGGCATACACCATGGGACTCGCCTTATCTACAATACTGTAGGGTCCCATATACAGCGGCTCCAAACTCCCTACCCGGGCATAGTTCCTAACCATGACCTGGTCTCCGACTTCCCACTCCTGCTTCTTACGGGGTTCCAGCAATAGTCGATTGCCCTGATGCTGTCTTCCCATGTTCCCAGCCGCCTGCTCATAAACCTGCTTCAGGCGCTCCAAAAGGGTTTGGACAAACTTGTCCCGTTTCACCTCTTGGAGCTGGACCTCAGTGAGCACCGGGGCTAGTACATGGGTGGGGGTTCGCATGATCCTCCCAGTCATCACCTCGTGCGGGGAGTACCCCGTACCCTTTGACTGGCTGGCCTGGATCCCCATGAGGACTAGAGGCAGGATCTCCGCCCATTTCTGGGGCGAGCCCATAGTCTCTTTCCTCAGCTTTTCCTTGAGGGTCCGGTTCATGCGTTCAACAATCCCTGATGACTGGGGATTGTGCGCTACGTGCCACTTCTCTTCAATGCCCAAGAGCATGAGGGTGTTCTGCATCACCTGGCCGGTGAAATGACTCCCTTGGTCTGACTCCACAAAACGGGGGAGTCCCCACCGCGAGAACACTTCCCGGACCAAGATCTTGGCAGTACCCAGCGCCGTAGCTGTTCTACAGGGAAAGGCTTCTACCCACTTGGAAAACACATCCACCAGGACGAGGCAGTATTTATAGCCTCCCTGGGCGGTGGGCAGGGGCCCTATGTAATCGACTTGTATCGACTGCCATGGTCCCTCCACCCTCCTGATGTGCCCCATGTGCACTTTCCTTTTCTGGGGGTCTGGGTTGTTTGCAGCGCACACAAGACAGCTTGCGCAGAACTCGCGGACATGATCCCTAAGTCCCGGCCACCATCCCGCCTGCTCTACCCGTTGCCAGGTAACCTCAGGCCCGGGGTGTCCTGCCCCTGGCCCCTCATGGGCCAGCTGAAGGAATTCCCTCCGGTGCTGCTGTGGCACAACCCACTGTTCCTCACGGAACAACATGCCTTCCTTAACGGAGAGGGTTGCCGTACTGTACGGACCCTCTACCTGCTTGCCCTCAGTAATCGTTCTGAGAACTGCTTTTAGGGCGGGATCCTGGGTTTGGACGGTCTTAAGGTCTAGTGGCAGTGTTACCCTTGTGTTCCCGGGATTCCCCTCCCTGCCTTGGATCGCTGCCACGGGTCCGGGTCCATAGGGGTCCCAGAAAATGCCGTTACGGGCACCCTCCCTGGCTAGCGCATCCGCCTGCTGGTTGCCCTCCCCGTGGGGTTCTGTGGAGGAGTGAGCCTTCACCTTGTGGATGAAAATCTCCCCTTCCTCCCCCACTGCCGCTAGGATCTTTTCCAGCAAAGGCTTTACTGTTAAAGGTCGCCCGTCCGCGGAGGTATATCCGCGACGGGACCAAATGGCCAGGTACTCCGTACACGAATTGCACGTAAACATACTGTCCGAGCAAATCGTGTATGGGGTTGGGAAAATCTCGGGGTGGGTAACCACGTACGCCACCGCGGACAGTTCAGCCTGCTGCGCGCTCATGGTGCTGGGGAGCTTAATCGCCAAGGCAATGTCTGCCGCGGGGTCATAAACTCCACACCCTGTGAGTCGTTCGCCAGCAGATACTGTGCTGGAACCATCTACATAAATTTCGCGGCCGGTGGGATGTATCCCGGCCCGCAAACCTATGTTGACCTCCCATACCCCTTCTACCGAACACCGATGGGCTGTTCCGGGGTATACCAGGTTGGCCGCAAGCTTCGGCTCGCAAAGACCTTTAACTCTGAGATCCAGCTGGGAAAGGAGGAGGGTCCAGCGCGCAATGCAAGCGCTGCTTACGGTCCCATCCTTAATCCTTCCATCCAGAAGCATCTTGGTTGGTGTGTGATGGGTGAGGAGAGTGATGGGAGAGATCCCTGTGAAGATCGATGATCTTTTCACAGCCCAATGCGTGGCTAAAAGATGCCTTTCGCAGTTGGAAAAACTCCTCTCCACATCCGTTAACACCCTGGATGAGTAAACCACCGGCCTCAACTTGCCGTGACGCTCTTGGAGCAGCACGGCGCTCAAACTGTCTCCGCTGGCGGCTACTTCCAGGAAAAACTCCTTCCCCCCATCTATGGCCCCTAAGGCTGGCGCGGTTTGCAGGTCCCTTTTTAACTTCTCGAATGCTGCCTGACAACCCTCGTCCCAAGACCACTCCACTCCCTTATGTAGGAGTCGGAGCAGCGGGGCTGCTGTGGCTGCATAGTCTTCGATGAAGTCTCTGCAATACCCGTTCAGTCCTAGAAAGGACCTCACACCCATTACGGTGTTGGGAATCGGTAACTCTTGCACCGACTCCCTCCTAGCCTTATCTATGGCTCTTTCCCCAGCGCGAATGGTCGGACCCAGGAATTTTACTTCCTGCTGACCGATACGTGCTTTCTTAGGGTTAACTTTAAAACCCTTTCTCGCTAACAGCTCCAATAACTCGGCTAGCAGTGGCCCATGCTCCTCCCTTGAGTCTGTGAACAGGAGCAGGTCGTCCACGTACTGCACTATCTGATTGGGCTGACTAAACTCCTTTAAACTTCCTGTCATACACTGGTGGAAAATACTGGGGCTGTTGTGGAAACCCTATGGCAAACAGTTCCATGTGTACTGTTGTCCTTTAAAAGTAAAGGCAAACTTGTACTGGTCCTCCCGCCGCAACGGAATAGACCAAAAACCGTTCGAGATATCCAGCACCGTGAACGTGGTCGCGGACGCTGGGATACTCCCTATTAGGTCGGCAACTGCTGCTACCGTGGGCGCGCAGGCGGGGATGTTACTGTTAAGGACTCTGTAGTCCACCGTGGCCCTCCATGAATTGTCCGGCTTCCTTACCGACCATTCACGTGTGTGGCTATCGGTCTCAACACACCCTGCTGCACCAATGAGGACATTGCTGTCTCCATGTCGGGTTCTGCTTCTTTGGGGAAGTTATACTGTTTTTGGGGTCGGGTCATGGGGTCCCCGTCTACGCTGACCTCAAACCCGGTAACCCTTCCAAAATCGTGCTTGTGGGTTGCAAACGCGTGCATATTATCTGACACAAACGTTTGCATGTCCGTTGGGAAATCCGCGACCATAAGCCCGAGGTCATAACCTCCGGACGGCTTCATGGTGCACAGGGCCCCTTTTCCTTCCTTCCCTGGGATTATTACTACCTTGCCTTTCCCACCCTTGGCTCCCCAGAGACAGTGATTCCTAAGGTCCACGAGGATCCCGTGTTCCACCAGGAGATCCGACCCGAGGCTACCCCTGCCACCCCCATCATCCCATTTCATCAGGATGCACTTCCATGTGGTGTGGAGTGCCCCTAAATGAATGGAGAGCGGAATGGAGAACGCGCCAGCCTGCTCCCTGACGGCTGACAAGCTGTTGGTGACTATGCACCTGAGCCAATGAGCTCTCCCGACACCGCGCAGGTCGCCTCGCGCCGGTGTACTTGGGCAGCTACGCTGATACACTGGCCACAGCCTTCCGGCGAAAACCCGTGGGGGTTCTCCCTCCATCTGCACTGTCTGACCCAGCCGGACGAACGGGCCTTCGTCATCCACTCCCAACACTTCCAGGACCTCGTCCCGTAATTCCTCATAGCCCCTACTTCCCCTCTTGCTCTCGTCGGAGAGACACTGAAGGATTGAACTATCCAAGGAGAACAGCAACATTGAGGTCTGTTCCTCCTCGTCGCAGCCATTAATCGCTGTGGTCTGCTCTACCTCTCTGAAATGAACGGAAGGATCTCCTGACTCGGACAGTTTTCGGACGTGGCTGATCATTGCCCTCAGCTGTTGTGAGCTGTGGGGCACTACAATTTGGTTTAAGAGGGGTCCGTCTTCCCCATCTTCCCCGTTCGGGTCCAGCTTCTGTTTTCGGACCGGACACATCGGTGCCGGCTCCGACCTTACTACCGGGGATTGTTCTACCTCGGGAACCTCCTTCTTTATCTCTACCGCTTCCTCCCTTGCCCATGCTTCCTGATCGCTGGGTGGTGCTGAGGGCTCGGTGGTCGATCCCACAGCTGCCTTTCTTGGCATGGGTTTTGGGGATTCCCTAGCTACCTGTGGCTGGCTCGCTGATGGGCTGATGAGACACACCAAGCCGTTTGCCTTATTTAGGGCCTCTCTCAGGTCCTCTATCTCTCTCTGGCAAGCGCTGTGGTCGGCTCCCTCAGACCTATCCTCGAGAGCCATCTTGTATGCCGCCCTAACTCCCCTGAGACTTTCTTCCTGGGTCTTTACCTGGTTAGCTAGGTGGATACACCGTTCTTTGATCCTTCCCTCACTTAACTTAGCTTCCGTGACCTGGCACTCTAAGTAATCGATCCTAGCCTCATGGTGGCTGGCTACTACTTGGCGTTCCTGATGCAGCGCATTTAGTGATGCAATCAGTTTCTGTCCTCCCGTAACCTTTTCCTCCATCTCTATCTCTAACTCTTTGATCTGGGCTGTCTGTGCTGCAATGACCTGGTCCGAAAGCTGGACTTGCTTTTTGTAGCACATCAGCCAGACCGCTTTCTCTACTGATTTCTTATATTCCCTGCTACCTGTCCACCTGATGGCTGCGTCTAGCGGACGCCTATCCGTTAATAGGTCACATATCCACTGTTTGGTCAGGTTTACTTTCCCGAACACATAGTCAGCTTCTTTTTCGTCCATTACATTTCGTTTATTCAAACCTGGTTCGAAGACATTACTCTCTTGCGGCCAGGGTCCCTTCGTGGTCGCCATTTCTGTAAGGGGTTTCGTGGCCTGTGATTCTTTGCTATTGCTTGCTCTGGTCTCCGGCCAGACCTCTTGCAATAATCACCCGTGAGTGGTTCGACCCACTCGCCCTTACGGTTCTGACACCTGGACTTAGATGCAAAGGAGCAGTAATGCAGAGAAGGACTCAAATAGACCTGGTTGAATAATACGAAATGAATGCCTTTATTGTACGGTGTCTAAAATAATGAAATACATGTCATATGCGCAGATCAAAGAAATTACAAGTATACACACGTCTATAAATCTTGTTCTATACAAATGGGGAACACACGGCACATCGTAAAGGAGATAACACATTACAAATTACCCTTAAAAACCACCCTCCCCTATAATACCTAAATTAAGTCTGGATTTGTAGGATTGGGAAACATGCTCACCACTCGGGTTATCTCGGAATTTAAAAGAGGCTCGCAGCTGCTGTGGGAGCTTCTGAGCACGACTTGTTTACTCTCGCTGCCGCGATGGACCCACCTGGGTCAGCCCTGATGAACGTTCGTTGCGGATGGCCCAGGCTATTCGCTCAAATAACCAGAAGAAAAGGCCTGTCTTTCCTGATGTCATGAAGTATTCTGTAGGATTCAAAGAGTGGGTTTGAACCTACTTCGTCGTTTATCTTCGGGCGCGGTCGGGGTTTGACTGACTGTGCCGGCTCCTACGTGGAATTCTTCTCGTCGCTCGGGCCTCATTTGGCCGAAGTTCCTGCCTTCTTGACTGACAGCGGCTGGTTGTTCGGGAACACACCGCTGCGTTGCCCTGATGGATCCGGACAACGATTACCGACGATCGGGATGGTGTACCCTGCTGCCTGCCGTGTCAAGGTGGCTCGTCCTGAGGTTCTGCTCCTGACCGAATGTGAGCCTCTGCCCAAAACGAGCAACAACCCCCCTGATGGACATTCCTCTTCTATAGTTATACTGTTGGAACGGGCCTTATCTCCCGCCCAAATCAAGATGCTGTCTTTTGTTTAATTTTGGCGCCCAAAGTTCTCGGTATGGGGTAATTGTCTCTTCAACTGGTTTCGGGATCACTCAAAAACTGGCCCAACTACCTGTTAATGTCTTTCTCAATGTTGGGCTGGGTGGAATTTGTATAATTCTCTCCTCAACTGGTTTCGGGATCACTCGAAACTGGCCCAACCACCCGTTAATGTCTTTCTCATTGTTGGGCTGGGTGGAATTTGTATAATGATGCGTCTGGATGGGCCCCGACCGCCCGGTGCAACGACTCCTCACCGTGCATTTAAAACGAGTCAAGCACTTAGTTTATTGTTCTGTCCAAAACGTAAATGGGTTGCATCCTGCCTTCCCAATCTGTACCGTGCATGATCTCATTATAAATGTATTTCCAGCGCCTTCTTGTCTGAGCCACTGCGATTGGTTTTCGCGGGTTTTTTACTGCAGTGGCTGAGTGCTCACCATGTTCTGGAAAGCCTGTCACGATGCTCGGCGGCCATTTTACAAGGCTGCTATACCTTTTTTTTTAAAGTAGCAGCCTTTCGTTCAATAAAATGTTCAATTAAACTTGCTTCTCTCCTTATTATTAAAATCGTGATAATTGCGAAATCTACAATCTGCAGTGAGACTGTGTGTGTTCCTGCCCCCCGGGGTATCTGCAGTGAGACTCTGTGCGTTCCTGCCCCCCGGGGTATCGGCAGTGAGACTCTGTGTGTTCCTGCCCCCCGGGGTATCTGCAGTGTGACACTGTGTGTTCCTGCCCCCCGGGGTATCTGCAGTGAGACTGTGTGTGTTCCTGCCCCCCGGGGTATCTGCAGTGAGACTGTGTGTGTTCCTGCCCCCCGGGGTATCTGCAGTGAGACTGTGTGTGTTCCTGCCCCCCGGGGTATCTGCAGTGAGACTGTGTGTGTTCCTGCCACTCGGGGTATCGGCAGTGAGACTCTGTGCGTTCCTGCCACTCGGGGTATCGGCAGTGAGACTCTGTGCGTTCCTGCCCCCCGGGGTATCTGCAGTGTGACACTGTGTGTTCCTGCCCCCCGGGGTATCTGCAGTGAGACTCTGTGCGTTCCTGCCACTCGGGGTATCGGCAGTGAGACTCTGTGCGTTCCTGCCCCCCGGGGTATCTGCAGTGTGACACTGTGTGTTCCTGCCCGCCGGGGTATCTGCAGTGAGACTCTGTGGGGTAAAAATTCAGTTGGTTGCGCCTCCCGTTAGCGCCTTAAGAGGACGCTAATGGGGCGCAAAGCCGCTAACGCCCGGGCGCAGCGATGTTTGCGCCGCTCGGGAACTTAACTAGACATTGTGCGGCGGCGCTAAACTTTACCGCTGCGACCACCTGCGCGCGCAGATTGTGACGTCATTCCATGGTGCAACGCCCTTGTGGCGCCCCAGAGCGGAAATTGAGTGGCGCCCCCTGCCTTACCGCCTGGCGCATCCAACGACCGGAAGACTGGAACGCTATCAATCGCTGTGGGGCTGGGGGGGGCACTATTTAAAGGGGGCCTCTTCCTGTCTTTTTCTGTGGTTGACATTTTTGCACCACTCGTTCTGAGAGAGAGAGAGAGATTCGGAGAGAGAGAAAGAGAGACTTCTGCATTGAGTCAACGCTTTGTGAGGTAGTTTTGCCTACTGATCCTAACAGTTGGCCCCCCCCCCCCGCTTTAAGAACTGGCCGGCGCCAGTGTGTCTGTGTTCCCTCGCTAACTGGCAGCACCTGCGCTGCGCTCGCGCTCTGAGTTAGCGCCTCACTGCTCGGCCTTTGCGCCTTAAGACAGGTGTGCAGCATCTGATTTAACGCTCCACTCACCTCCCGGGGCGGTAAAAGTGAAGTTTCCAGTCAGTGGCGATAATTAGCGCCAGGCGCTAATATTTGCGTCCAGACGATATTTGCGCCCCAAATGGGGCGCGACCTAATTTTTCCCCCAGAGTGTTCCTGCCCCCCGGGGTATCTGCAGTGAGACTGTGTGTGTTCCTGCCCCCCGGGGTATCTGCAGTGAGACTCTGTGCGTTCCTGCCCCCCGGGGTATCGGCAGTGAGACTCTGTGCCTTCCTGTATACAAACATACGAAATTTACTGGCGTTAAAGACCAACTGATCCATCGTACCCTGTCGCACACCTCGATGGGTGGAGGTGGAGCAAGTATTAATTATAAAGACACTTACCTTCTGTATGATGCGATCTTGGTCCCAGTCAGGAAACGGTCCAACACCCACCGCACTCGCCGGCACCTCATTCCAGAGGCTCACCGCTCTCCGGCAAAAGAAGTTCCACCTAACCTTTAGTCCATTGCTGCTCTTACATATTTTGAACTAATGTCTCCCGCTCCTCCCCAATCTGCTAACCTGGAATCATTTATCAAGAGGGATGCTATCCAGCCCTTTCATTATTTTATAGACCTCTATCAGGCCTGGGGCTGTCTCTGTGCCACATCTGGACCACACTTACTCACTGACCCCAGCGAAGACCTTGCAGCGTTTTGAAGAATCAATCCACAGTTTTGAAGAATCGGCACCATAGGAAACAGAATGTTCCGGAAGCAGTAATAATAATCGCCACATTTGCAAATTCTGAAAACTTCAATCCTAATGAAGGCTAATCGCAGACAGGATGCCAGTCGGACGGCACTGGGAGCAGTGACTCAGTCTCCTGCTCCCGGCTGGGTTAAGAGCAGCAGTTTTCTGCCGAATTCTAATTTGGTGCTGAGCAACATTTCCATTTGTCATGTCACCCACCCGTCGGGCC
This sequence comes from Squalus acanthias, assembly GCA_030390025.1. Taxonomy (NCBI): domain Eukaryota; kingdom Metazoa; phylum Chordata; class Chondrichthyes; order Squaliformes; family Squalidae; genus Squalus; species Squalus acanthias. The sequence goes on from CM059441.1 coordinate 32,143,828, forward strand.
TGTAGGAGTGAGATCGCCAACTTTAGTTCCAAGTCTGGCTAATTTTGTACATTGGCCCAACATTCACCAAGGACGAGGGTGTCAGCCATGGCTCAGTGGGCGGCTCTCTCACCTCTGAGTCAGAAGGTTATGGGTTGAAGCACCACTCCAGAGACTTGAGCACAAAATCCAGCTGACACTCCCAGTGCAGTACTGAGGGAGTGCTGCACTGTCGGAGGGGCAGTACTGAGGGAGCACTGCACTGTCGGAGGGGCAGTACTGAGGGAGCACTGCACTGTCGGAGGTGCAGTACTGAGGGAGCGCTGCACTGTTAGAGGGGCAGTACTGAGGGAGCGCCGCACTGTTAGAGGGGCAGTACTGAGGGAGCGCTGCACTGTTGGAGGGGCAGTACTGAGGGAGTGCTGCACTGTCGGAGGGGCAGTACTGAGGGAGCGTTGCACTGTCAGAGGGGTAGTACTGAGGGAGCGCTGCACTGTCGGAGGGGCAGTACTGAGGGAGCACAGCACTGTCAGAGGGGCAGTACTGAGGGAGCGCTACACTGTCAGAGGGGCAGTACTGAGGGAGCGCTGCACTGTCAGAGGGACAGTACTGAGGGAGTGCTGCACTGTCGGAGGGGCAGTACTGAGGGCGTGCTGCACTGTCGGAGGGGCAGTACTGAGGGAGAGCTGCACTGTCAGAGGGGCAGTACTGAGGGAGCGCAGCACTGTCGGAGGGGCAGTACTGAGGGAGCGCCGCACTGTCAGAGGGGCAGTACTGAGGGAGCGCTGCACTGTCAGAGGGGTAGTACTGAGGGAGCGCCGCACTGTCGGAGGGGTATTACTGAGGAAGCGCTGCACTGTCGGAGGGGCAGTACTGAGGGAGCGCTGCACTGTCGGAGGGGCTGTACTGAGGGAGCGCCGCACTGTCAGAGGGGCAGTACTGAGGGAGCGCTGCACTGTCAGAGGGGTAGTACTGAGGGAGCGCCGCACTGTCGGAGGGATGGTACTGAGGAAGCGCTGCACTGTCAGAGGGGCAGTACTTAGGGAGCACTGCACTGTTGGAGGGGCAGTACTGAGGGAGCGCCGCACTGTTGGAGGGGCAGTACTGAGGGAGTGCCGCACTGTCGGAGGGGCAGTACTGAGGGAGTGCCGCACAGTCGGGGGGGCAGTACTGAGGGAGCGCCGCACTGTCGGAGGGGCAGTACTGAGGGAGCGCTGCACTGTCGGGGGGGCAGTACTGAGGGAGCGCCGCACTGTCGGAGGGGCAGTACTGAGGGAGCGCTGCAGTACTGTCGTATGAGGAGAGATTGGGTTGACTAGGCCTGTATTCACTAGAGTTTAGAAGAATGAGAGGGGCTCTCATTGAAACGTATAAAATTCTGACAGGGCTAGACAGACTGGATGCAGGGAGGATGTTTCCCCTGGCTGGGGGGGTCTAGAATGAGGGGTCACAGTCTCAGGATACGGGGTAGGACATTTAGGACTGAGATGAGGAGAAATTTCTTCACTCAGAGGGTGGTGAACCTGTGGAATTCTCTACCACAGAAGGCTGTGGAGGCCAAGTCACTGAATATATTTAAGAAGGAGATAGATAGTTTTCTAGGCACAAAAGGCATCAAGGGGTATGGGGAGAGAGCGGGAATATGGTATTGAGATGGAGGATCAGCCAGGATCATATTGAATGGCGGAGCAGGCTCGAAGGGCCGAATGACCTACTCCTGCTCCTAGTTTTCTATGTTTCTATGGAGTGCTGCACTGTCGAAGGGACAGTGCTGAGGGAGCGCCGCACTGTCCGAGGGGCAGTACTGAGGGAGTGCTGCACTGTTGGAGGGGCAGTACTGAGGGAGCGCTGCACTGTTGGAGGGGCAGTACTGAGGGAGCGCTGCACTGTCCGAGGGACAGTACTGAGGGAGTGCTGCACTGTCGGAGGGGCAGTACTGAGGGAGCGCTGCACTGTTGGAGGGACAGTACTGAGAGAGTGCTGCACTGTCGGAGGGGCTGTACTGATGGAGCGCAGCACTGTCGGAGGGGCAGTACTGAGGGAGCGCTGCCCTGTTGGAGGAACAGTACTGAGGGAGCGCCACACTGTCGGAGGGGCAGTACTGAGAGAGTCTGCACTGTCAGAGCGTCAGTACTAAGAAAGCACTGTACTGTCGGAGGGGCAGTACTGAGGGAGCGCCGCACTGTCGGAGGGGTATTACTGAGGGAGTGCTGCACTGTCAGAGGGGCAGTACTGAGAGAGTCTGCACTGTCAGAGCGTCAGTACTAAGAAAGCACTGTACTGTCGGAGGGGCAGTACTGAGGGAGTGCTGCACTGTCAGAAGGTCAGTATTCTTCTTCTTCTTAGGCAGTTCCTCGGAACCGAGGATGACTTGCTTCCACATTAAAAATGAGTTCTCAGGCGACTGATGAGTCCAATGCGGGACCTACAGTCTCTGTCACAGGTGGGGCAGACGGTGGTTGAAGTGGCAGGTGGGTGGGGTGCTTGGGTTGACGTGCGCTCCTTGCGCTGCTTGCGCTTGGCTTCCGCTTGCTCCCGGCGAAGAGACACTTTGGGCTGGATTTTGATACTGGGGCGGGTTGGGGTCATGTTATCCGCTTTTCGTGTTGCCCACCCAAATCTAGATCGATGTGGGAGAATGATGCGATTTTAACTTAATTGGCCAATTGAGTTCCAACGTGTGGGAACCCATGGCCAATGTGTTATTCCAGTCTGAAAGTCACCTCCGATGACGTCATCATTGCTGCTGCATTTAAGGTCTGCAACAAGCCTTGCTTCTTCTGCAGACTGCCAAGCTTTTGGACTTGTATCTTAGAGTAAACTGCAGGAGAATGGCCAGCCAAAGACTCAGGTCTGCTCCCCGGTTCGATGACATTGCCCTGCAAGCTTTAGTGGAGGGAGCAAGAGCCAACAAAGAGGTGCTCTTAATAACAACAGAAAACGCTGGAAAAACTCAGCAGGCCAGGCAGCATCCGTGGAGAGAGAAAGAGAGTTGACGTTTCAGGTCGATGACCTTTCATCAGAACTGGGAAGAGCTGGAAATCAAATAGATTTAAGGCCAGGGTAAAGCTGGGAAAAGGGGGAGGGGATAAAGGAACAAAGGAGGAGATGAAGAGACATTAAGAGACATTAAGAGATATGCAAGGCTAGAGGTGGTGTTAATGTGACAGATTAAGGCTGAATGAAGTGTGAAATCTACTGGCAGAATGAAGGACAGCTGCCAGCTTCTAGGAGGAAAAAAAAGGTGGGGGGGGACAAATAAAAGGGTGGATAAAATAAAATATAAATGTGATTGGAGCTGAGGTTATGATCTAAAATTGTTGAACTCGATATTGAGTCCAGAGGGCTGTAGCGTGCCTAAACGAAAGATGAGGTGCTGTTCCTCGAGCTTACGCTGAGCTTCCGTGGAACAGTGTATTAGGCCGAGGACGGTGAGGTCAGAGTGGGAGTGAAGCGGTGAATTAAAGTGACAGGCCACCGGGAGCTCGGGGTCCCCCTTACGGACTGAACGGAGGTGTTCCGCAAAGCGGTCACCCAATCTGCGTTTGGTCTCCCCAATGTAGAGGAGTCCACATCGTGAGCAGCGAATACAGTATACTAAATTGCAGGAAGTACAAGTAAATCGCTGTTTCACCTGGAAGGGGTGTTTGGGGCCCTGGACAGTGGGAAGAGGGGAGGTATAAGGGCATGTGTTGCATCTCCTGCGCGTGCACGGGAAGGTGCCGGGTGAAGGGGAAGGGGTGCTGGGGGTGGTAGAGGAGTGGACTAGGGTGTCGCGGAGGGAGCGGTCCCTGCGGAATGCTGAAAGGGGAGGTGAGGGGAAGATGTGTTTGGTGGTGGGATCACGCTGGAGGTGGCGGAAATGGCGGAGGATGATCCGTTGAATGTGGAGGCTGGTGGGGTGAAAGGTGAGGACAAGGGGAACCCTATCGTGGTTCCGGGAGGGAGGGGCAGGGGTGAGGGCAGATGTGCGGGAGATAGAACGGACACGGTCGAGGGCCGTGTCGACCACGGTAGAGGGGAATCCTCGGTTGAGGAAAAAGGAAGACATGTCGGAAGCACTGGTATGGAAGGTGGCATCATCAGAGCAGATGCGGCGGAGACGGAGAAACTGGGAGAATGGAATAGAGTCCTTACAGGAGGCGGGGTGGGAGGAAGTGTAGTCCAGGTAGCTGTGGGAGTCGGTGGGCTTGTAGTGAATGTTAGTCAATAACCTATCCCCAGAGATGGAGATGGAGAAGTCGAGGAAGGGAAGAGAAGAGTCGGAGATGGACCATGTGAAGGTGAGGGAAGGGTGGAAATTGGAAGCATAGTGAATGAAATGTTCTAGTTCAGGGCGAGAGCAGGAGACGGCACCGATACAGTCATCAATGTACCGGAAAAAGAGGTGAGGGAGGGGACCCGAGTAGGACTGGAACAAAGAGTGTTCCACATATCCCACGAAAAGGCAGGCATAGCTAGGACCCATGCGGGTACCCATAGCAACACCTTTAATTTGGAGGAAATGGGTAGAGTCAAAGGAGAAGTTGTTCAATGTGAGAACAAGTTCAGCCAGGCGGAGGAGGGTGGTGGTGGATGGGGACTGGTTGGACCTCTGTTCAAGGAAGAAGCGGAGCGCCCTCAGGCCATCCTGGTGGGGAATGGAGGTGTAGAGGGATTGTACGTCCATAGTGAAGAGGAGACGGTTGGGGCCGGGAAACTGGAAACTGTTAAAATGGCGGAGGGCATCGGAAGAGTCGCGGATGTAGGTGGGAAGAGACTGGACAAGGGGAGAAAAAATAGAGTCGAGATAGGAAGAGATAAGTTCCGTGGGGCAAGAACAGGCTGAAACGATGGGTCTACCGGGGCAGTCCTGTTTGTGGATCTTGGGAAGGAGGTAGAAGCGGGCTGTGCGGGGTTGGGGAACTATGAGGTTGGCGGCCGTGGGGGGAAGATCTCCAGAGGAGATGAGGTCAGTGACAGTCTTGGACACGGTGGCTTGATGTTCGGTAGTGGGGTCATGGTCCAGGTGGAGGTAGGAGGAGGTGTCAGAGAGTTGGCGTTCAACTTCCGCTAGGTAGAGGTCGGTTCGCCAAACAACAACAGCGCCACCCTTGTCAGCAGGTTTAATGACAATGTCAGGGTTGGATCGGAGAGAATGGAGTGCTGCAAGTTCAGAGGGAGGTAGGTTGGAGTGAGTGAGGGGAGCAGAGAAATTGAGCTGGCCGATGTCACGGCGGCAGTTAGCAATGAAAAGATCAAGAGAGGGTAAGAGGCCAGAGGGAGGGGTCCAGGTGGAACGAGAATTCTGAAAGCGGGAGAAAGGGTCAGCCGTGCGGGGGGAAGACTCCTGGCCAGAGAAGTGGGCACGGAGACGGAGGCGGCGGAAAAAGAGCTCAGCATCGTGCCGAGCTCGAAATTCATTGAGAGGTGCTCTTCCCTTCCTCAGGGAGGAAGAAGCCTCCCCAGCAGACCAAGGCTGTGTGGGTCCAGGTCTCCCAGGAGGTCAACTCTTTATCCATAACCCGCAGAACCTGGCTCCAGTGCAGGAAGAGGTTTCATGACCTTCTATGCACTGCAAAAGTGAGTATGACTTTCCCTTCACCCTCAATCTGATCCCCATTGCCTCTCCTCACCAGCACTCAGCTTTAGCAACCTCTTCCTCATATCCCACTTGACACTGACATCCATGCACCCTTACCCATTCCCTCTCCCTCTATGGTCACATTCACCTTACTATTCGACTATGCAGCCCTCACACTCCTTATCACTGTCATGCTATGAAAACAACTTACAACACACAGGGAGGGCCCTTGGTCTTGCCACCTCACTCCATCTTTGTCTCCTTCTAAGCATCTATGCTATGGATTCTCTACACTCACTCCTTCAATCTCACTCAAACTCCACTTGTCTCCCTCATTGCAGGAAAAGAGAGCTCACAATAAAAGGGAAAGAGCCAGGACAGGAGGAGGGCCACCTTCATTAGCCCAGCTCACCCCTTGGGAGGATGCGGTCCTGGAGATAGTGGGAGTGGAGGACGATACGCAAGTGGGGGACGGACAGACAGGTGCATCACAGCAAGCTGGTGACAGAATAGTGTTCCATCTCTCTCACTAACATTGCATGAGTCGCTGATAATGAATCTGAAGCTCTAACAGATGGATTTATGATCATCTGCAATATGCAATGTGCATGTAACCTTGGCATCACATCTCTGACTCTTTCCTTTACTCCCCCACAGGACCATCGCAAGCACCCATCCCCACTAGCCAGGAGGAAGAGCCTGAGCATCCAGACTCCTCAGAGGAAGCTGCAACCTCTGAGTGCGCAGTGTCAGCAGAATTCAGCGCACCCAGCACCAGCGCAGAGACTCACACCTCGGTGGGGCCCTCGGGACATAGAGTAGTGTTGTCACCTGGTGTATCACAGCTCACAAGTGAGCATCAGCAGGTGGTGGAGACAGGGACAGCAGTGAAGAGTCCTAGTCAGAGGGCGCAGGACTCTCCTAGCTCGGCTCAGCTGCATGTCGACCCTCTGCCTCTGGGGCCATCCATAAGATCAGCGGTGCTGGAACTCCAGGAACAGATGCAGGAGTCTCTGACAGGTTTTGTCTCCAGGGTCACTGCGAGTGTGGAGCGAATGGAGGAGTCCATAGCGAACATGAGCAGAGCCTTTGTGGAGTCATTGGCGCATGAACGCATCACCACGGAAAGGATGGCAACCTCCGTGGAAAGGATGGCTACAGTAGAAGAGAGGATGGCTACGGCTATGGAGGAGATAAGTCGCCAGAGTGTAGAAAACATGGTCATTGTTCAGAATAGACTGGCATCTCTTGAGGAGCGATGGTCATCTATTGAACACAGAAACCAGACCTTCATGGAAGTCCTTCTGAGTAGGACTTCCAGTGCAGATACGGGTCCCCATGGTCCCCCTGATGTGCAGCAAGGTGCTCTCAATCCACTTGCAAGCGCTGAGGTGGACCTGACCCATGAGAGGGATGTTGGTGGCAGACAACAAGGTGGTGGGGGCTCCTCTCCAAGCACTCACACTTCCATGCCACTGACAAGTCCTCGGTCAGAGCTCCACCAGAGTCCGCACCCAACTGAGATTGGCGTCTCAACCCCTGCCCAGCAGCAGGAGCAGCAGACTGTTGGCGAGCCCTCGCAGGTTCGCAACCCCAGAGGATGCCCGCCAAAGGTGTCAAGACAGGAGCAGCAACAAACTGAGCAGGGGGCATCCACCTCTGCTGAAGCCACAGGGGAAGCACCACGTAGGAGCACGCATAAGAGAAAGATACTGCACAAATAGTCACAAGGGTAGTCACTTGGGTGAAATTTGATGTTTAATGTAAAAAAGCCATCAGATGTTAAGTGTAAATAAAAACTCTGCAGTTGTGGCGTCTGTCATTTCGCGAATGGGACTTCCACAATGAGGCCTTAGGATAACTTGCAATTGTCAGTATGGTGGTCAAATTGTTAGGGATCCGCTGGGTCTTGGCCATTGTTGATGCTCTGGTAAGAAGCTGCGAGGCAAAAGTGCTTGATTGTCTGGGCTAAGCAAATCTGGCCAAGATGAGTGCGTTCCTTGCATTCCGGGCAGCTATGGTCTCGCGTAATGCTGCCGCTGGTTGATGGGCCTCTGCAAGATGTTCGTTCTCTCTCTCCTCCTCCTCCTCCACCTCCACCTCCTCCTCCTCCTCATCTGAGGAGGATATGTGAGGAGCCACTTGGTCCTCCGGCATCTGCAAGCCACGACGCTGTGCCATGTTGTGAAGTGCACAGCAAACCACCACGATTCTGGAGACCGTGGCTGCTGAGTATTGCAGGGCTCCACCTGATCTATCCAGGCATCTGAAGCGCATCTTCAGCATACCGATGGTTTGCTCGATTATGGCTCTGGTGGAAATGTGGCTGGAGTTGTAGCTCTCCTCAGCTGCGTTGGATGGGCTCCTCAATGGCGTCATTAGCCACGTTTTCAGGGGATAGCCCTTGTCTCCAAGTAGCCATCCGTTAAGTTGGTCTGGCGGACTGAATAGCGGAGGCACACTAGACTGGTGCAGTATGAAGGAGTCATGGCAACTGCCAGGGTACTTGGTACAAACATGCAGAACTTCCTTCTTGTGGTCACACACCAGCTGAACGTTGAGGGAGTGGAAGCCCTTGCGGTTGACAAAAATACCTGGATTGCGATGGGGTGCCTTAAGGGCCACATGTGTGCTGTCAACGATGCCCTGCACCCTTGGAAAGCCTGCCAGATTAGCTAATCCAACCGCACGCGCCGTGACACTTGCTCGATCCTTGGTGAAATGGATGTGATTGTGCGCGATGACAAAGAGGGCATCGGTTACCTGCGTGATGCAGGTGTGTGCGGCCACCTGGGAGATGCCGCTGATGTCTGCTGCTGATCCCTGGAATGAGCCTGAAGCAAAAAAGTTGAGTGTGGTGGTGAGTTTGACGGCCACTGGTAAGGGGTGTCCACCTGGTCCTCTGGGCTCCAGGTCTTGTTGCAGCATTGCGCAGATGTCACCCACTACCTCTCGCAAAAGTCAGAGCCGCCTTTGGCACTGCTGCTCAGACATGTTGAGGTAGCTGACCCTGTGTCTGTAGACCCTGTTTGAGGGGTATCTCCTGCGCCGACGGCCTTCCATGCGCTGGCCCCTTCTGGCCTGTGCAGCTTCAGGCGGGTGAGCAGCAGCTTGGCGCTCCTGCTGTTGCTGCTGCTGTTGGTGCTGCTGTTGTTCATGGTTCTGCTGGTGCCGCCGCTGGTGTTCGCCCTCATCTGATGCCCAGGAGGGAAGGAAATAAATGGCTCCCATGCTTCTGGTATATGCCTCAGTTGAGGAAGCGCTCAATGAAGGTGGCAAGAGGGGTTTCCTAGGAGGTCACACTGGAGATGGATGTCAGGCTCAAAACTTCCAGAGCTGTGGTTATGCCTTCTAAAAGTTCCCCCAGACCTGTGACAACAAAGTCCTGCCACCTGCAAATGATGGCTGATCAAATCTCCTATTTAATGGTTGAGCTGCAGCTGATAGTCAGCAATCCACTTGTGCTCCCGCCAGGTTTCATCAGCGTGTTTCAGATCAGGTGTGCTTCACGTGGGAAAAGGGTTAAACTAGCAAATAACTATCAAAATGGCATTACAGAGCCAATTTAGGGCTTGTTAAGGGCATTAATGGCCTCTCCCGCCTCTTGGTGGCGGGACGGAGACGGGACCAGTAGAAACGATTTCATCAAAATTGCGTGGAGACGGGATGGAGGCGGGATCGGGCCCGCATGCCAGTTTCTGCAATTTTAACCCCCCACATGCCTCCAATCCCGCCTCAACAGCCCTATGAAAATCCAGCCCGAGGTGTTCGGCGCCTTCCCGGATGCTTCTCCTCCACTTTGTGCGGTCTTGGGCCAGGGATTCCCAGGTGTCGGTGGGGATGTTACACTTTTTTAAGGAGGCTTTGAGGGTGTCCTTGAAGCGTTTCCTCTGCCCACCTGGGGCTCTCTTGCCATGCCGGAGCTCCGAGTAGAGCGCTTGCTTTGTGAGTCTCGTATCGGCCATGCGGACGATGTGGCCCGTCCATCGGAGCTGATCGAGCATGGTCAAAGCTTCAATGCTGGGGATGTTGGCCTGAGCGAGAACACTGACGTTGGTGTGCCTATCCTGCCAATGGATTTGCAGGATCTTGCAGAGGCAGCGTTGGTGGTACCTCTCCAGTGCTTTGAGGTGCCTGCTGTACATGGTCCATGTCTCTGAGGCATACAGGAGGGCGGGTATCACTGCTGCTCTGTAGACCATGAGCTTGGTGCTGGGTTTGAGGTCCTGGTCTTTAAACACTCTCTTCCTCAGGCGACCGAAGGCTGCACTGGCACACTGAAGGCAGTGTTGGACTTCGTCATCGACGTCTGCCCTTGTTGACAGTAGGCTCCCGAGGTATGGAAAGTGGTCCACGTTGTCCAAGGCCTTGTCGTGGATTTTGATAATTGGGGAGCAGTACTGTGTAGCGGGGTCAGGTTGGTAGAGGACCTTTGTCTTACGGATGTTTAGTGTAAGGCCCATGCTCTCGTACACTTCGGTGAAGGTGTTGACGATGGTTTGGAGTTCGACCTCCGAGTGAGCGCAGACGCAAGCGTCGTCTGCATACTGTAATTCGACGACAGAGGATGGGACTACCTTGGATCTGGACTGGAGGCGGAGGTTGAACAGTTTTCCGTTTGTTCTGTAAATTAGTTCCACTCCAGCGGGGAGCTTACTGAGGGTGAGATGGAGCATTGCAGCAAGGAAGATCGAGAAGAGCGTTGGTGTGATGACACAGCCTTGCTTGACCCTGATCCATACGTGAATTGGGTCTGTGGTGGAACCGTTGGTCAGGATCACGGCTTGCATGTCGTCGTGAAGCAGGTGGAGGATGGTGACAAACTTTTGAGGACAGACGAATTTGAGGAGGACACTCCATAATCCCTCATGGTTGACAGTGTCAAAGGCCTTTGTGAGATCAAAGAAGGCCATGTACAGCGGTTGGTGCTGTTCCCTGCATTTCTCTTGTAATTGACGTGCGGTGAAGATCATATCCATTGTGCCCCTTAGTGGGCGGAATCCACATTGCGACTCTGGGAGGAGCTCTTCGGCCACTGGGAGAAGGTGATTGAGGAGGATTCTTGCGATGACTTTCCCTGTGGCAGACAGCAGGGAAACTCCTCTGTAATTACCACAATCGGACTCGTCACCTTTCTTGAAGATGGTCACAATTACGGCGTCTCTGAGATCTCCTGGCATGCTCTCCTCCTTCCAGATAAGAGAAATGAGTTCATGAATTCGTGCCAGTAGTGCTTCTTCACCATGTTTTAGTGCCTCAGCGGGGATTCCATCTGCTCCTGAGGCCTTGTTGTCCTTCAGTTGTCAGATGGCCTTTTCAACCTCATGCCGGGCTGGGGTTGTGCTGAGATGGTGGCGGGTAGCATGCTACGGGATGGAGTTGAGGACACTCGCGTTGAAGACAGAGTCTTGGTTAAGGAGATCTTCGAAGTCCTCCTTCCAGCAGGCACTGACTGCCTCTCTGTCCTTGATGAGTACCTCTCCATTCTTGGCCCGCAGTGGGGTAGGACCTTGGGTGCTTGGGCCATAGATGGTCTTGACTGCACTAAAGAATCCACGCACGTCATGGTTGTCGGCTAGCTGCTGGATCTCCTGCGCTTTCTCCACCCACCATCTGTTCTTTAGGTTGCGAGTTTTTTGTTGGACCTCGGCCTTCATGCGTCTGTAGAGCTGCTGCATTGTCGGAGGGGCAGTACTGACTTAGTTCTGCACTGTCGGAGGGGCAGTACTGAGGGAGCACTTCACTGTAAGAGGGTCAGTACTGAGGCAGCGCTGCACTGTTGGAGGGGCAGTACTGAGGGTGCGCTGCACTGTCGGTGGGGCTGTACTGAGGGAGCGCTGCACTGTCGGTGGGTCAGTACTATGAAAGCGCTGTACTGTCGGAGGTGCAGTACTGAGGGAGCGCTGAACTGTCGGAGGGACAGTGCTGATGATGCAGTGCACTGTCGGAGGGTCAGTACTGAGGGAGAGCAGCACTGTCGGAGCAGCAGTACTGAGGGATTGCTGCATTGTTGGAGGGACAGTACTGAGTGAGTGTTGAATTGTCAGATGTGTAGCACTGAGTAATTGCTCCACTGTCGGAGGGGCAGTACTGAGGGATCTGCACTGTCAGGGGGCAGTAAAGTCATAGTCATAGTCATAGAGTCATAACGGCACAGAAGGAGGCTATTCAGCCCATCGACTCCGTGCCGGCTCTCTGTAGAGCAATCCAGTCAGTCCCATTCCCCCGCTCTATCCCCGTAGCCCAGCAAGTTTATTTCCCTCACGTGCCTATCCAGTCTCCCCTTGAAAACATTGAGTGTCTCCGCTTCCTCCACTTCCGTCGGCACCACTCGCTGTGTAAAAAAGTTTTTCCTCACATCCCCCCTGTATCTCTTGCCCAAAAGCTTAAATCTGTGTCCCCTAGTCCTTGTACCATCAACTAATGGGAACAGCCTTTCCCCGTCTAGCCTATCCAAACCCGTCATAATCTTGTCAGAGGTGCCGTCTTTCAGATGAGACGTTAAACCGAGGCCTCGTCTGTCCTCACAGATGGACGTAAATGATCTCCCGGCACTATTTGAAGAAGAGCAGGGGACTTCTCGCCTGCTGTCCTGGAGCCAATATTCATCCCTAAACCAACTTCACCAACAGATTATTTGGCCATTATCATATTGCTGTTTGGGGGGACTTGATGTGCGCAAATTGGCTGCCACGTTTCCTACAAAAGTACTTCATTGGCTGTAAAGCGCTTTGGGACACCCTGATGTCGTGAAAGGCGCTGTAGAAATGCAAGTTATTTCTTTCTAGGTTTCACATTGGACCTAGTGATTTAGGAAGCTTCCTGAAAATCATCAGAACTCCAGTTTGTGATTGATAATGGAAATGGGAGTCAGATACGATCGATCTGATCAATAATCACGTTCACTGCCAAAGTACACAGTTGGGTTTCTGCCGGCTGGGTGAGGGTTGACGCTGTATCGAACAGTGGAACTGGGAGCCCAAGAGAGGCAAAGGGAGAAATCTGGCGAGAAAAAAGTTACATTTCACTGGAATCGGAATGTTCCAGAAAGAGTAACATTAATCAATTCTGAAAACAAGGAGTTTCCTTGCCAGGAAATTTCCGGAAGGGCCGACTGAATTTGGTACAAGATTGTATAGTGGAAACTACTTGAGAAATTATTCATATTTGGAAATCAGAAACGGTAAATAATTAAAAGATAGGAGATAAAAGGTGAGGAGGGGGTGAAGGCTTGAGTCCTGATCTCTTCAGTTGCTGAGCTGAGCTGATTGGAGGCGGCAGCATTTTCTGTCAGAAGAAGGGATTGGCCACTGAGGCCAGTGGAAGCAGTCTGGAGGCTGGCAGATCAGGAATGGCGGTATCTTATCTCCATCGATGGCCTGGATGCAAAAAACAAACTGTAAGCTTATTAAAGTTACGGACAGTCAGATAGGGCAACGAGACAAAGTGCAGGAGGGGTTTTGAATGAATTATGCATCCGGCAGACAAATGGGATTGTGAGCCTTAATACAAATAAATACCAATATCACACATCGAGAGAAAGTACAAGCAAGATAGTTGTACAATGAAAGGATTAGAATTATCAGGAGGAGACTTTGAGAGTCTCTGGAACTGACGGGAGAATCAACATCTTCAACGGCAAGAGAAGCAATTCCAACAAACAGAATGTTGGATAATGGGCCAGAACAGTGGAGTGCGAGGGGTAAATGTTAATCTTTAATCTCCCAGACCTGACTTCAGCACCAGGAGCACGATCAGGAATTCGGGAACATGGCCAATTCCTTGGCCCCTGCAATGTCACATCATTAAAAATTATGGACAAAAATCACGCGGACCACGGATTGGCTACAAGCCTGAATTCCTAATCAGTCTTCCTGCGAGTGCGAGCGATGGAAATGTATCCTTGTCTATAAGGGGTATGTTACTGGGAAAACTCCATGTGCAGTGCTGAGTACACTATACCACCACATTCAACAGGGAGGCACTTACATTGCCGAGCAATGGAGAGAAAGGCAATGAGAACCATAGCAAGTGTAAAGGGGATCATCTGCTTCAGCTCTGCAGCTAGAGAGGCAGTTCAGGGGGGAAACTCACTGACATGTGCAAAATATCAAACTATTCAATAAATTAGGTGATTCCAGAATATTAATTCAAAGTCGGTGAGTGGGATGTCGGACTGGGTGAATGGAATACAAGAACAGAAAATGCTGGGAATACTCAGCAGGTCAGGCAGCATCCGTGGAGACAGAAACAGAGTTAACGTTTCAGGTCGAAGAGTCTTTGTCAGAACTGGAAAAAGCTAGAGATGGAACAGATTTTAACCAGGTGCAGGGGCAGGGAAAGAGGGGAGGGGAGGAAAGAACAAAAGGGAAGGTCTGTGATAGAGTGGAAGGCAGGAGAGGTTAAATGACAAAAGGGTAATGGGACAAGTTAAGAAAAAAAAGATGAGTCTAGAAGAGGTTTAAATGGGAATGGCAGAATCATCAACAGCTGCCATGTGAAACAATAGGGGCAGAGGTTATGGTCTGAAATTGTTGAACTCTATGTTGAGTCCAGAAGGCTGTGAAGTGCCTAATCGAAAGATGAGGTGCTGTTCCTCGAGCTTACATTGAGCTTCATTGGAACAGTGTAAGATGCTGAGGACAGGGAGGTCAGAATGGGAGTGGAGCGGAGAATTAAAGTGACAGGCGACCAGAAGCTCGGGGTCACCCTTACGGACTGAACGGAGGTGTTCTGCAAAGCGGTCACCCAATCTGCGTTTGGTCTCTCCAATGTAGAGGAGACCGCATCGTGAGCAGCGAATATAGTATACTAAATTGCAAGAAGTACACGTAAATCGCTGTTTCACCTGGAAGGAGAGTTTGGGGCCCTGGACAGTGGGAAAGAAGGATGTAAAAGGGCAGGTGATGCATCTCCTGTGCTTGCACGGGAAGGTGCCGTGGGGAGGGAGGGTGTGTTGAAGTGGACCAGGGTGTTGTGGAGGGAGCGGTCCCTTTGGAATGCTGAAAGGGGAGGTGAGGGAAAGATGCATTTGGTGGTGGGATCACGCTGGAGGTGGCGGAAATGGCGGAGGATGATCCGTTGAATGTGGAGGTTGGTGGGGTGAAAGGTGAGGACAAGAGGAACCCTATCGTGGTTCTAGGAGGGAGGGGAAGGGGTGAGAGCAGAAGTGCGGGAAATGGAACGGACACAATCAAGGGCCATGTCAACCACGGTAGAGGGGAATCCTCAGTTGAGGAAAAAGGAAGACATGTCGGAAGCACTAGTATGAAAGGTGGCATCATCAGAGCAGATGCGGTGGAGACGGAGAAATTGGGAGAATGGAATAGATTCCTTACAGGAAGCGGGGTGGGAGGAAGTGTAGTCCAGGTAGCTGTGGGAGTCAGTGGGCTTATAGTGAATGTTTGTCAATAGCCTATCCCCAGAAATGATGACAGAGAAGTCGAGGAAGGTAAGGGAAGAGTCAAAGATGGACCATGTGAAGGTGAGGGAAGGGTGGAAATTGGAAGCAAAGTAAATGAAATTTTCTAGTTCAGGGCGAGAGCAGGAAACAGCACCGATACAGTCATCAATGTACCGGAAAAAGAGGTGAGGGAGGGGACCTGAGTAGGACTGGAACAAAGAATGTTCCACATATCCCACGAAAAGGCAGGCATAGCTAGGACCCATGCGGGTTCCTATAACAACACCTTTGATTTGGAGGAAATGAGTGGAGTCAAAGGAGAAGTTGTTCAATGTGAGAACAAGTTCAGCCAGGCGGAGGAGGGTGGTGGTGGATGGGGACTGGTTGGGCCTCTGTTCAAGGAAGAAGCAGAGCACCCTCAGGCCGTCCTGGTGGGGGATGGCGGTGTAGAGAGATTGGATGTCCATAGTGAAAAGGAGACTGTTGGGGCCAGGAAACTGGAAACTGTTAAAGTGGCGAAGGGTGTCGGAAGAATCACGAATGTAGGTGGGAAGAGACTGGACAAGGGGAGAAAAAATAGAGTTGAGATAGGAAGAAATCAGTTCCATGGAACAAGAACAGGCTGAAATGATGGGTCTACCAGGGCAGCACTGTTTGTGGATCTTGGGAAGGAGGTAGAAGCGGGCTGTGCGGTGTTGGGGAACTATGAGGTTGACAGCTGTGGAGGGAAGATCTGCAGAGGAGATGAGGTCAGTGACAGTCTTGGAAACAATGGCATGATTTTTTTGTAGTGGGGTCATGGTCCAGGGGGAGGTAGGAGGAGGTGTCGGAGAGTTGGCGTTCAGCCTCCACACGGTAGAGGTCGGTTCACCAAACAACAACAGCACCACCCTTGTCAGCAGGTTTAATAATGTCGGACTGGGTGAGTGGGATGTCGGGCTGAGTGAGTTGAAGTAGTAGAGGGGCAATGAGCTCAATTGGCCAAATGCCTTTTTTTGGATCTTGACTTTTTCCCATGATTAAAAAACACCAAAATAAAAGAGATCAAATGTAAAAAAGCTCCCAAACACCGGGGTCAGTTTGTCATTACATGTATTTGAAGATGGGTTGGAGCATTCACACTTACTGTGGCATTAAGTATAAACAGTCAGAGTCAACACAGTGGGGAATTTGGAGGGTGGGGTTTCATTGGCAAATTGCAGGTGAGGGACAAAAGGGAAGAGGGGGTTGGGGTAAACTGCAGATCTGTCAATGTGTGAGATATCTTAATAAGAATATAAGAATCAGGAGCAGAAGTAGGACATTCGGCCCCTCGAGCCTGCTCCGCCATTCAATAAGATCATGGCTGATCTTCAACCTCAACTCCACTTTCCTGCCCAATCCCCATATCCCTTGATTCCCCAAGAGTCCAAAAATCTCTCTATCTCAGCCTTGAATATACTCAACGATTCAGCATCCACAGCCCTCTGGGGCAGAGAATTCCAAATATTCACAACCCTCTGAGTGAAGAAATTCCTCCTCATCTCAGTCTTAAATTGCTGACCCCTTATCCTGAGACTATGCCCCCTAGTTCTAGACTCTCCAGCCAGGGGGAAACGACCTCTCAGCATCTACTCTGTCAATCCCCTTCAGAATCCTGTATGATTCAATGAGATCACCTCTCATTCTTCTAAACTCCAGAGAGAATAGGCCCAATCTACTCAATCTCTCCTCATAAGACAACCCTCTCATCCCAGGGATCAATCTAACGAACCTTCATTGTACCGCCTCTAAAGCAAGTATGTCCTTTCTCCAATAAGGAGACCAAAACTGTGCACAGTCTCACTAAAATCCTGTACAATTGTAACAAGACTTCCTTACTCTTGTACTCCAACCCCCTTGCAATAAAGGTCAACATGCCATTTGCTTTCCTAAATGCTTGCTGTACCTGCATGCTAACTCTCTGTGTTTCCTGTATGAGGAGACCCAAATCTCTCTGAACACCAACATTTAATAGTTTCTCACCATTTAAAAAATATTCTGTTCTTCTAGTCTTCCTACCAAAGTGAATAACCTCACATTTCCCCACATTATACTCCATCTGCCACGTTATTGCCCACTCACTTAACCTGTCTATATCACTTTGCAGGCTCTTTGGCCGCGATTTTGCCAGCGCTCAGAGGGCGGGTTTGGAGGCAGGTCAGAGGTTAAAGTCGTTTTGATTGACGGCGGGTCCCGAACCTGCCATGAACCCGCCTCCAAACAACTTTCCCAAGTGTCGTGTCCCCGATTTGCAAATGGACGCGACGCCTAGCGGCGGGAAAAGGATTAAAGGCAATTAACTGCCTATTAACAGGTACTTGTCAGCAGTTTTCAGGATGTTTTTCAATTTTCCAGCTTCTGGGTCGGGTTTTACAATGTCCAGACAACACGCCAGGTAAGTGTGGCGTGTTGTGAGTGGCCTGATGTTTGTGAAAAGATGACAGCTGCAGAAGTGGTGTCAAGGATGCAATGTTGCACATGGTGAGTTTCAGAGTGAAGAAAATGTTGGTTACTGCATTTTTAATACTTATACAGATTTCTGAAGCTTACAAGTTTTTAGATCCAACTGTATGTCCAGTGCCACCTCATTGGGAGAATCTCTCTCACCAGTGACAGATCGCTTCTGTCATCTCATCTGCAGCTGCCATCTATTCGAGCAACATCGGAGCCAAAATAGAAACAATCATACCTAGTGAGATGGGGAAGTGATAAAGTAGGTAGAGAGGATTGGGTGGAGGTCCAAGGTAAGTTGGTGCCCTGGGGAGGTCTCTTCTGTCCTTGGAAGGGAAGAGAACCTCCCTGTGTACTGTGACCCTCCATAAGCATATGGAGGGAGTCATTGGAGAGCCTGGGTGCAAGAGCTCACCTTTGTGCAGTGATTGTCAGTGTTTTCAGCACCTCAATGCTGTCAAACACTGAAAAATCAACTGTCAAAAAAAAATTGTGCGTGGTCCCTTTAAGGAAACCGGCAGATGACGCATCATCAAATGACGTCATCAGACCGGCTTCCTGTTAATTGGCCAGTAAACCCGCAGGGCGGGCTTAACAAGGCCGATCAAGGTAAAATCACGATTCTAGAGCGGAGGCGGCTGGGGGCGGGACTGGAACCTGGAAACCAGCTGACCCGCACCCGTCCCAACACCGAGGAGAAAATCGCGGCCTTTGTGTTCTCCTCACAGCTTACTTCCTCACCTAGCTTTGTATCATCAGCAAACTTGGATACGTTACACTTGGGGGGCAAAATTCGGTTGCTTTGCGCCTCCCGTGGGCGCTAACGGGGCGCAAAGCAACTAGCGCCCAGGCGCGGCGCCACTAACGCCTCCCGCAAAATTCAGCAGGAGGTTAGCGGCGGCGGTCACTGGTAGCGCCCCATGGCGCTGCACCTCTGGCGATTACGTCATCGCTGTGCGTAGCGCCCCGCTCGCAAACTTGGGTCACGCCTCCTGACATACCGCCGGACGCTATGCCCGACAGGGTCAGAGGGGCGTACTTGTGGCCGGGGCGGTGATATTTAAAGGGGAGGAAATGGGTGGCCATTTTTTTTGTGGGCCGCCTGCCAGCACCTGCCCCCTCTGCCCTGCTCCCGCGGGGTGCTGGTCAGAATCCGTCAGCCCGGCACTCCTCTTGAGTGCGCAAGGCCCCTCCCCTTTAATAAGGGGAAGAAGGCCTGCAGTACCGCAGTGCTATGTGCTGGAGCGCGTGACGCTGTGGCACGTAGCGCCGCGATATTGAACTGGAGCGCCCCAAGAGGGAGGGGGAGCGCTTCCAGTAGCGCCCTGCATCCTGCTCGGGTGCTACCATTAAACTTCGGGCGCGGGAGTGCTAACTTTTTCGGAGCGCTAAAAGTAGCGCCCCGGTGAAGTTAGCACCCCCAAGGGGGCGCGAGCCAATTTCCCCCCCCTCCCAGGTCCCTTCATCTAAGTCATTGATATAGATTGTAAATAGCTGAGGCCCAAATACTGATCCTTGCAGCACCCCACTAGTCACAGCCTGCCAACCTGAAAATGACTTGCTTATCTCTACTCCCTGTTTTCTGTCCATTAACCAATCCTCAATCCATGCTAACACCTTACTTCCAATCCCATGAGCCCTTATCTTGTGTAATAACCTTCCATGTGGCACCTTATCGAAAGCCTTTTGGAAATCCAAATATACTACATCCCCTGGTTCCCTTTATCTACCCTGCTAGTTACATCCTCAGAAAACTCTATAATAAATTTGTTGAACATGATTTCCCTTTCATAAAACCATCATAGTTATGCCTAATCATAGTATGATTTTCTAAATGGCCTGTTACCACTTCCTTAATAATGGATTCCAACATTTTCCCGACAACTGATGCCAGGCTAACTGGCCTGTAGTTCCCTGTTTTTTTCTCTCCCTCCTTTGTTGAATAGCAGTGTTACATTTGCCACCTTCAAATCCGATGGGGCCATTCTAGAATCTAGGAAATTGTAGAAGATCACAACCAATGCATCCACTATCTCTGCAGCCACCTCTTTTAGAACCCTAGGATGTAGGCCATCAGGTCCAGGGGATTTGTTGGCTTTTAGGCCAGCTAGTTTATCAAGTACTTTTTCTCTACTAATATTAATTATTTTAAGTTCCTCACTATTTTAGTATGCTTTTTGTGTCTTCTACTATGAAGACAGAGACAAAATATTTGTTTAAAGTCTCTGCCATTTCCTTATTCCCCATCATAATTTCTCCTGTCTCAGCCTCTAAGGGACCAAAGCTTACTTTTGCTACTTTATTCCTTCTCAGATACTTGTAGAAGTTCTCACAATCTGTTTTTATATTTATTCCTAGTTAAGAAGTACTTTGAGGACCTAATTAAACATGTGGATTTGTGAATCGTTTTCAGTGTGAAAAACAGGCTAGTTCTAAATCAAATTAACTGAATTTCAATCTGAACAAGGTTAGCAAACTGCAACTGCACCCAGTACTGGGAGGTGGGGCGGGGGGGAGTGAGGCGGGGGGGAGTGGGTTGCTGGGGAGTGTTTGCGGGTGGGGCGGGGGGAGTGGGGCGGGGGGAGTGGGGCGG